>CM017769.1:0-164000 GCA_008009225.1 Acer yangbiense
AAACAAGGCTAGGTAACCTTAGATGCTTATCTAGGATGATGATATAATCAATTTAATCAACCCTAGATATCAATTGCTAAATGACATGTCAAATAGCTTAGCTAATCAAGATTAAGCAAAAACCTAATTAGCTATCACAAAAACAACACTCAATTAATTCATCACAATTAATTCTCTATTCTTGTATTTATCATATGATCAATAACATACAAGTAAATTTAAAAGAGAATATGCTTGATAGTAAAAATACTAAAATAAGATGAAACTAATCAAAATCTTACCAAGCATATTGTGATGATGCCAATCCAATCATAGATGCTTTCTATGTAGACATAGAGGATGCAATATGAAATTTGATGCAAAAAGGATTTGATTTGAGTGTTTAAAGGTGGGTTCTTGATTTGATTTTTTCTCAAAAATCTCTCTTGAAAGATTAGGGTTCTAATTGCTCAAGAAACTTGTTCAGAGATTGAGAAAATAAGATATTTATAGACATCAAGAATTGGGCATGTGAAAAGACAATTTTGCCCCTGAAACGCACCGTTCGGCGGCTTCAATCGGCGGCCAGGCCGCCGATCACGATCGCCGAATTGAGCTCGTGAAGAACAGAGCATCAACGGCGGTTTCATTCGGCGATTTCGTGACCGCCGATCCAACCGCCGAATTAGACCGAGAGATAAAAATCAATCAGGTATGAACGGCGGTTTCGAACGGCGGTCGTGACCGCCGATCTTGACCGCATAATTGCTTCAGACCAATCTGGACTGAAACGGCGGTTTCATTCGGCGGCTAGGCCGCCAATTATAACCGCCAATCACCAACAATGGTGAAAACCAAGGAGAAGCCAAGGGCATTCTCCATAGGCGGTCTTCGCGCGAAACCAATCACTCATTAGTGCAAGCGCGGACGTTTCCGACCAATGTCGGGAAACGAATTATAAAGCACATATACACACAACAAGATATATCAACCAAAGTGCTAGTGTGTAAAGTGACATGTGAAGAGATGCACATAAAAATAAGCAAATATGCAATCATAGCAAGAATGCTAAGTGTGTGTGTGCTACTAATTCTCTTCAAAGAAAAACCAAGCACAAGAGATTTTACCTTTGGCGTGCTTGTATCTTGAGGTCATGGAAGGGCCTTTGATCTTCAACACTAATCACTTAGACTACCCTTACATTCAAAACCCCAACATGTGGTTTGACCACGAAATAAGCCAATCAACAAAACGGGAATCCTTACAGAAAGCATGATAACATCTCAAAGCATGTTAAGAATGTCCAGAATGTGAAGAATGCATATCCTTCAAAATTTGACAATGCATGTGTTACTAACAATGTTGACAAGAAGAGTTTTAATGATATTATTGTGAATCAAGTTGTGGAAGAACTTTACTCTAGGTTCAACATTGTGGTCAAAGAGAATCTTAATAATGTTCGTGTAAGTTCACCCAAGACTAAATTTGTCAAGGGTGAGTGCTCTTACCATTAGTGTAAGTTGCACATGTGAGTTAGCTTTAAGATTAGTGTTTTATTGTTAAGAAACTTAGCTTGTTTGCTTTGTATCTCTACAACTTGACATGAACTTAGCTATCTCTCATTGTTTGTTTTAATAGTCAAAATTTGTTAATTAACTTTTGAGAAGTTTATTTTTTTTTTTTAAATCTATATGGTGACAATCATGTTAAGACTTTTAGAGAAAGTTATTTTTGTTGTTGTTTGAGTTGTATTGCATTGTCTTTAGTCTCTTGGAATCGACACACTTATAACTTGTAGTCATAAGGACTTACAAGCCAAGATGACTCATAAAAAATAGTAAAGACCTTGCTTTGATGAAAATAGCTTGCGAAGGTATCTCTATATCATATTGCTTGCTTACTTGATTTTTTCATTTATCAACTCATTGTTTGTACCACATTCATGAAGCATGTCATAATTAAGAACTAGTATAGTGTTTATATGGTCCTATTTGACATTTGCTAGTTTAAGATCTTTTGGTGATAAGTGTTCACATTGATCTTATTCATGATGTATGTTATTATTTGTATGATTGTTGAGTGGCTAATTTTTGAATAATATGAGCTTCATATTCTTTGATAGCTACTCTCTTAAGAAGTAGAGATCTTAAGTAAGTCTTTTTACTTGCTTCTTGATCATGTGCTTTTAAGCCTTAAATTTTGGTTTCAAAAATGCACTTTGCTTCTCTTGTATGTCTTGTTAAGTATGTTGAGTTTGATTGATGTTAGCTTTGGATACACCTTGAAGTCCTAAGGACTAGTACATTTAAAAATGACCAATGGTTGGTATCCATTTGCTTCGGCAACATAGAACTCAACGAGCACCCTCATGGAAAGGGCTACACACCTTGGTGGTGCAGCCGCCCAATGTAGGAAAGGGCTACGCCATTGTGATGAGTGAAAGCCGCCATGAGGAGTATATGTTTTTTGTTAGAAAAATTAAAGAAGTGTTGAATTGAATCATAAAAATAAAAAATATAAAAAACAAAGGCTTATAAAGTATAGTTGATTAATCAAATGATCTCGGGGTGACAAATAGAAATGGATTGACGAGCCACATGCACACACATGCTCACATGTTGAAATCTATTCTCTTTATAAGCAAAATTTCGGATGATAACCGGTTTGACCTTTTTATGGAAAGGCCTAAGATTAATATATGTTGAGAATGTTTGCATGCTTGATTATCAAACTACTTCTTTTCATATACTTGAAGCAAAATCTTCACACACTCACTTTTGCTTATTTAGTATTTTGATACTTTAGCAATTTTTGAAGACATATGAGAGTGATTGAAAATCTTGTTGTAACTCTCTTAGATATGTGAAGCTTATTTGCAAGGGGGAGCATAATATGCTAAATTTTTGTTCTCTTTTATGACATGTTCACATGTTCTTCAAGGTTGTTGCTTGTTTGGCATGATTCTTGTTTTTGATAAATCATTTAGATGCTTTGAAAATTCTTATTTGCATATTGGTTTGTTCAAAGATAATGATTTGCCTTTGTATATGTTTATTGGTTACTAACTTGTTTGTTGTTTCCTCTCACTTTTGTTTTTAGTGTTTTTGTGTTACAAGATCATGGGTAAAGCGAATAAGGTTGGTGGTAACGTTTCTTCTATTCCCATTGACAAGTCTAAACCTTCACTTTCTTCTAAGGTTTCCAAAGTCAACAATGTGAAGGATTTAGGAATATTTGGTTGCAAGAAGATCATTCAAGAAAGAGGTATAGATTTGAACTCTTGTGATGGTTCTTATGTTTATAAGGTGCTTATGGATAGAAATTGGGGTTCTTGGATTGACATGTTAGGAGTTTCTAATGAGACCATGGTTAGAGAATTTTATCATGTTTACAAAGAAAGTTCTACCGTGACTAGTGCCATTTTGAACATAAGGAAAGTTGTTTTTAGAGTTTGTGCTAGGAAGTTGAATGAATTTCTAGGCTTACCCTATGATATTGAGTCGGATTTCCTTGATGTTGATATCTTAGAAAACCTTGATTTAATGGGTAAAACTCTTTGTGATGATGTTAATTTTATGTGGGGGAAACGTGCTTTTATTAGACAATGCGAGCTAACCAAAGTAAGTGCTTTTTGGCATTTATTCGTTTGTTCCAATCTTGTTGTTTCTACTAATGCTTCCGAGCTTAATAGAGATAAAATCAAGATTGTGTATACCTTGGTGACTAACAAACCTATAAATCTTGGTGAATTGCTTGTGGAACAAATTGAGATTGCGGCTTGTACAAGTCGATTGGATAAGAAATTAGCATTTCCGGGATTTATTACTCAATTGTGCTTAGCTAAAGGGTTGAAGACCTTTGATGATGATTGAAAGGAACGAATAAACGCTTGGTGTGTATGATAAATATATCTAGAGGGGGGGGGTGGTTTGAATAGATTTTAACTATTATTACTCAATTTTCGCATGCAAGTCAATTTTACGAAAAAGCCCCTACTAGTCAAAAATACAAACAAGTGTAATATAGTGCGGAAATTAAATAACACTTGATGTATACGTGGAAACCCAACCACTGGGAAAAACCATGGGCTGTATAGTGCGCCACACTCAAACCTCGAAATCCACTAATTGAAATGGAGTTTACAACCTATGTAGACCTCGTCTAACACTTCGGTCAATAACCCCCCACTTCTACCACTCGGGCCTTTAAAAGTGGCTCTAGTCCAATTGCTTGAGGTCTAAGCAATCTTAGCCTCAAGACTTAATTCTTAATGAAGAGATTATGCAACCTATGTGAATATGTATGAATAATCAAATAACAAACAAGGCTAGGGAACCTTAGATGCTTATCTAGGATGATGATATAATCAATTAAATCAATCCTAGATATCAAGAGCTAAATGACATGTCAAATAACTTAGCTAATCAAGATTAATCAAAAACCTAATTAGCTATCACAATACAACACTCAATCAATTCATCACAATTAATTCTCTATTATTGTATTTATCATATGATCAAAAACATACAAGTAAATTAAAAAAGAATAGCTTGATAGTAAAAATACTAAAATGAGATGAACTTAATCAAAATCTTACTAAGCAAGTTGTGATGATGCAAACCCATTCATGGATGAATGCAAGACGAACTTTGATTCACAAATGAATGTATTTGAGTGTTTAAATGAGCAAATTTGGTTGCTGTTGACGGTGATTTTTCGTCAACACTCAATCGATGATTGGCTTATTTCGTGATCAAACCATATGTGGGGGTTCTTTGTAAGGGTAGCCTAAGTATCGGTCTTATTGTTGGAAGCCCTTTGAAGACCTCGTGTTGATAAGCACTGAAGGTAAATTTCTATGTGCTTACTTTTCTGTGAAGAGATTAGTTGCACAAACACACTTAACATTCATTGCATATGTGTGCATTCTCTTCATTTGTCACATTTCACACTTGCACTTATTTATTATATTTTGTTGTGTGTAATTGTGTCATGTTGTTGTGTAATTCGTTTCCCGATAACTATCGGAAACGTCCGCGCATGCACGAGAATGTGCTTGGTTTAGCGCGAGGACCGCCTATGGAGAATGCCCTTGGCTTCTCCTTGGTTTTCACCTATCTAGGTGATCGGCGGTTATGATCGGCGGCCTGGCCGCCGAATGAAACCGCCGTTTCAGTCCAGATTGGTCTGAAGCATTTCTGCGGTTAAGATCGGTGGTCACGACCGCCGTTCGAAACCGTCGTTTCAAGACCTGATTGATTTATCTCTCAGTCTAATTCGGCGGTTGAAACGGCGGGCATGAAACCGCCGTTCGAAACCGCCGTTCATACCTGGTTGATTTTGATCTCTCTGTTCTGTTTCGGCGGTTGGAATCGGCGGTCACGAAACCGCCGAATGAACCATCGTTTTTGCTCTGTTCTTCACGAGCTCAATTCGGCGGTCATTAACGGCGGCCTGGCCGCCGAATGAAACCGTCGATTGGCGCGTTTCTTTGAAACTTACTTAAACGACCTCACTTTGATTTGGCCCCCTATATATATGCCACTTTGACTTTAGGTCAATTAAGAGAGTTCATATTCAGAATTCATACTTAGGATATTTTTCAAAGAGAAGAAAAATTCCAAGAACTCCATTCTTGATTCTCAAACACTTTTTCATGATCATCAATCATCATCTAGCATCATCTTAGATCATCTAGATGTCATCTAGCATGGAATCTTCATCATACTTTGCTTGGTAAGCTTTTCACTAATATCTTACATGTTTTGTGTTTCTCTTATCTAGCAATCTCAATTAATTACTTGTTTGTTATTTTGTATGCTTTAGATACAATATTGAGATGAGTATGATGTATGTTTGAGATTTTATATTATGCTTGCATATTAGGTTTTGTGCTTAATATTGATTAGCTAAACTAATTGACATGTTATTTAGTTTTGATATCTAGGATTGCTCTTAATTGAATATTAATCATCTTAGATAAGCATATAGGGTTTCCCTTGCTCTATGTTGCATTTTGGATATTCACATATATTCACTTAGGGTTGTATTCTCTTCATAGAGAAAGTAAGTCTTGTGTGTAGCATCCGGGATTAGGTTGCTTAGAACGCAAGCAAATTGGACTAGGTTCACTCATACCGGGATTAGGTAGGTGTGTGATTACTTCCGGGATTAGGTTGTAATCGTTTGCACATTTAGTGGATTCGAGGTTCGAGTGTGGCTTACTTACATAGCCCGTGGTTTTTACGTGGAAACCCTCACGGGAAAAACCAAGTGTTGTTTTAATTTCCGCACCATATTACACTTGCTTGTTTATATTATCTTGAGGGCATTTTCGTAATTTTGACTAACACGAAAAATTGGGTAAAAAGCGTAAAATCTATTCACGCCCCTCTAGATAGTTTTATACACACCGTGCTATAATTTGTTTCAATTGGTATCAGAGCGGGTTCCTAGACATACATAGGTGATCCTTGCTTATTTTGGTGTGTTTTGCATTTTGTGTGATTTTTGATCATTCATACATTTGCATTCATTTCATTCATTCATAAACACTATGAGTGGAAACGGTGGAAATGGTAGTGGCCACGAAGGAGCTTCTAGCACAAGGCCTCCACTTCTTACTGGATTGAACTATTCCCAATGGAAAGGGAAGATGGAATCCTACATATGCCAAATTCATGACCGTGCATGGATGGCGGTGGAAGACGGATATGATCTCCCTATGATGACTCCCGATGGTGGAGGACAAGATGTTTTGAAGCCTAAGGCGCAATGGAACGCGCAAGAGTTTGAGGCTTCAAAGTGGAATAGGAAGGCAATGCATGCCATCTTGTATGCTATGGACGAAAATCAATATAAATTGATTCAAAATACTAGGATAGCTAAGGAGGCTTGGGACATCCTAGAGATTGCACATGAGGGAACCGAAGTGGTGAAGGACTCTAAGCTTCAAGTCCTCCAAACTCAATTCGAGATGCTTAAGATGGAGGAGAATGAGTGCTTCAACGACTTCGAGATCAAGTTGATGGATATAGTCAACCAAAGCCATCAACTTGGTGATCCATATTCGGATAGGAGAATCAAGCAAAAGATTATGAGATCTCTACCCGATAGGTTTGAATCGAAGGTGACGGCTTTAGAAGAAAATAGTGGATATAAGGATATGAAGCCGAGTGAGGTGATTGGGAGACTTCTAGCTTATGAGTCTAGGAAATGGCCTATCTCCACACCCACTAAAAAGCAAAAAGGAATTGCTTTAAAAACCTCCAAGGATGAAAAGGAGGCAAAGAAGGTTGACTCGGATGAAGACCTTGCCTTGTTTGTAAAAAGGTTCAACAAGGTTATGAAGTTTAGAAAAAAGAGCTTTGGGTCAAAAGGTCAAGACTTGAAGAAAAAGGGCTCTTTTAAGAAGTTTGAACCTAGGCAAGAGAGGACCGAAAGGAAAGGGGTCCGATGTTTCGAGTGTGGTGGCATAGGTCATTTTGCCCTCGAATGTGCAAATCACAATGAGAGGAAAAAGGGAAAAGTGATGGCCGCCACTTGGAGTGGAAGTAGTGATGACTCCATTGAGGGAGATGAGTCTTCAAGTGATGAAGAGCTCATGGCTAATCTCCTAGCTTTTGCCTCCTCCCATAAAAGCAAAAGTGCTAGTGAGAGAGAGGAAATGAGTCAAGAGGAAAATGACTCAAGTGAAGAAGGAAGTGATTCCTCGTCTAGCTCCATAAGTAGTTTTGTGGAGAAAAAGGTGCTTGCTAAATGCCATGCCGAGTTTAATGATTTAGCAATCAAGAGCACAAGAAAGATCAAGATGTTGAGAGAAGAAAATCTTGAGCTTGCATCTCATAATGACCACTTAGGTGAACAAGTGGAAAAATTCAAGAAGATAGAAGATAAGCTAAGAGAGGAGTTAGCTTTATCTAGGAGGAATGAAGAAAGTCTAAAGAATGAGCTTGAAGAAGTTAGAAATTCTATGACTAGGATTGATTCTAGCACCAAGAAGCTTGACCATATGCTTGGTGTTGGAAAGAGTCCATGTGACAAGAGGGGTCTTGGGTATGAAGATGACAAGAAGATATCTACCTCTAACAAGACCGTGTTTGTCAAGAGCTTGAAGAAAGAAGAAACTTCATTTGTGCAAGCTCCTAGAAAGAAATTAGAAGTAGGACAATGCTCTAATGCACAAGTGAAGATGGGGCCAAGAAGGAAACCTCAAGCTCAACCCCCTAGGGTCCCTCAAGCCAACATTCCTCCTCAAATGGCTCACAAAGGAAAGAGACCTATCATGCAACCTCAAGCTAGGAAGCAACCAAGACCGGTTCAACAACGAAGAAAGATTGAACCCTTTCATCCACAAAGACAAGGACAAGGTATGATTCCTTATTTTACTCCTATATGTCACTTTTGTGGATTTAATGGTCATATTAGACCACATTGCTTTCGATATATAAAAATGTGCAAAACTAGAAGCATGATAGAGAAGAAAAAGAAAAGAGCCATGATGCATGTTCCTAGGAATAATAATATTATTATGCATGATCCTAGGACATCTAGAGCCCATGTACCAAAGACCACTAAGAAAGCTAAGATTGTTTCTAGGTGGATTAGAAAGAATGAATTGTTTGCCATGTTGCTCAAATAGCCTTGAAGGCAAATTCTTCTAATTTTTGGTATTTAGATAGTGGGTGCTCTAGGCACATGACGGGAAACAAGAGTTTCTTCGAGACTCTTGTTATGGAGGAAGGTGGATATGTCACTTTTGGTGATGGATCCAAAAAGAAAGTTGTAGGGAAAGGAACCATTTCCGTTCCTGGATTACCCTCCTTATCCGATGCTTTATTTGTTGATGGCTTGAAAGCCAATTTAATAAGCATTTCACATCTAAGTGATGAAGGATATTCCGTCTTGTTTTGTAAAGATGATTGCTCGATCCTAAAGCCCGATGGACAAACCTTATTGAAAGGTATGAGATCTAGCGACAATTGTTATTGTCTTGAAGCTAGAATAGTCTCAAACAATGTGTCCATGGATGAGCAAATTGAGTTGTGGCATGAAAGACTTGGCCACATGAACTTTAGGGATCTACGGACCCTTGGAAAGTTCGAGTGTGTGCGTGGCCTCCCTAAGCTTGGGAAGAAAGCCAATGGTGTTTGTGAACCTTGCCAACAAGGAAAGCAAACTAAAAGCATGCACAAAAAGGGTAAGTATCTCACCACCAAGGAGCCACTTAAGCTTCTCCACATGGACCTCATGGGTCCCATGCAAACCGAAAGTTTGGGTGGAAAGAGATACATTTTTGTATGTGTTGATGATTTCTCTAGATTTACATGGACATACTTTCTTAGAGAAAAATCCGAAACTTTTGATAAGTTTAAAATGCTTTGTACTAAATTACAAAATGAAATGAAATCTAACATTAGAAGCATTAAACGGATTAGAAGTGACCATGGGAGAGAGTTTGAGAATGCCTCTTTTGAAAGCTTTTGTGATAGCTTAGGCATCTCCCATGAGTTTTTGGCTCCTAGGACACCTCAATAAAATGGAGTTGTTGAGAGGAAGAATAGGGTCCTCCAAGAGATGGCCCGAGTGATGTTGCTTAGCAACAATGTCCCTAGGAACCTATGGGCCGAAGCCATCAATACGGCTTGCTATATAGGAAATCGTGTGTTCCTAAGGCCCGGTTCTAGAAACACCTCATATGAGCTATGGAAGGGTAGGAAGCCAAATGTTAGCTACTTCCACACATTTGGAAGCAAATGCTACATTTTAAATGACCGTGATCAACTTGGCAAGTTTGATGCTAAGAGTGATGAGGGTATCTTTATTGGCTACGCCTTGAATAGTAAAGCCTATAGAGTTTTCAACTTGAAGACTCGAACCGTCATGGAATCATCAAACGTGGTCATTGATGATACTAGGCTCAAATCTAATGACCATGAGGAGGAGGATGTTCTAGAGGATGACTCTCCTTTGGAGAGGGTTGTGGTGACTCCCAATGTTGGGATATCTAATGAAGTCACACAACCCATTACTAGAGTTCCTAATTTGGACTCTAATGAACCCGCTCCATGGGTTAGAAGACTCCATAACAAAGAGGATGTTATTGGAGATGTAAATGAGGGTGTTAGGACTAGGCGTCAAATAGCTAATCTAATTAGCTTTACATGCTACACCTCTCAAATAGAACCCAAAAAGGTTGATGAAGCCTTGAATGATGAATTTTGGGTTCTTGCCATGCAAGAAGAGCTAAACCAATTCGAAAGGAATGAGGTTTGGACTCTAGTTCCTAGGCCTAAGACCACTAATGTCATAGGCACTAAATGGATTTTTAGGAACAAATCCGATGAGGATGGCAACATAGTGCGGAACAAGGCTAGACTTGTAGCACAAGGGTACTCTCAAATTGAGGGTATCGACTTTGAGGAGACATTTGCTCCCGTTGCCCGCTTAGAGTCCATTAGGCTTCTCTTGTCCATCTCTTGTGTGCACAAGTTCAAATTGCACCAAATGGACGTCAAGAGTGCCTTCCTCAATGGCTTCTTGCAAGAGGAAGTGTTTGTTGAACAACCCAAGGGGTTTGTGGATGCACACCACCCCAACCATGTCTATCGCCTCAAGAAGGCACTATATGGGTTGAAACAAGAACCGAGGGCTTGGTATGAGCGCCTCACTCAATTTCTTGTTGACAATAACTACACAAGAGGTAGTGTTGACAAGACACTATTCATCAAGAGAGATAATGATGAGCTTTTCATAGCTCAAATATATGTTGATGACATAGTGTTTGGCTCCACCAACAACACCAAGGTCCAACAATTTGTTGATGTCATGTCTCATGAATTTGAGATGAGCCTTGTTGGTGAGCTTAGTTACTTCCTAGGTTTGCAAATTCGACAACTAGACAATGGGATTTTCATAACCCAAGCCAAATATGCCAAAAACGCCAAAAACCTAGTGAAGAAGTTTGGTTTAGAAAATGCCAAACATTGTGATACACCCATGAGTACCACTTTGAAGCTAAGCAAAGATGCTAGTGGTAAAAGTGTGGAACAAACGTTATATCGTGGCATGATAGGTAGCTTGCTTTATTTGACCGCAAGTAGGCCCGATATCTCCTTTAGTGTGGGTGTGTGTGCTAGGTACCAAGCGGATCCTAAGGAGTCCCATCTCTCTTCCGTTAAGAGAATCATTCGCTATGTGAATGGGACATCCAACTATGGGATTTGGTACTCTTTTGACACTAATGCTAGTCTTGTAGGCTTTAGTGATGCGGATTGGGCAGGAAATTGTGATGATAGGAAGAGCACATCGGGCGGTTGCTTCTTTCTAGGCAACAACTTGGTGTCTTGGTTTTGCAAGAAGCAAAACTCGATTTCCTTGTCCACGGCCGAGGCCGAGTACATAGCCGCGAGGAGTGGATGCACACAACTCCTATGGATGAAGCAAATGCTAGTAGACTACGGATTCAACCAAGGTACTCTCACTCTCTTTTGTGATAACATGAGTGCTATTAATATTTCCAAGAATCCGGTGCAACATTCTAGGACTAAGCATATTGACATCCGCCATCACTTCATTAGAGAGCTTGTTGAAAATAAATGCATAGTACTTGAACATGTAGGTACTAATGTTCAACTTGCGGACCTATTTACTAAACCCTTAGATGCTACTCGATTTAAAACTCTTAGTAGATCTATTGGGGTATGTCTTGTGGAGTGATGTTCTATGATTGACCCCATATGGGGAACTCAAGCAAAGAGAGCTATTTTGCATTCTTGTATCTTGCAAAAAATTTGAAATATCTTATGCCTCTTCTTTTGATTGCTTGAGTAAGCTTGGTTGTACATATGTATATATGTTTTCAAATTCTATAAGTGTGAACCTTGCTTGTCTACAATCCATGTCATATTTATGTTCAAACATGCATTTTTGGACTAGGAGATTTACATAGGAAGTATGATGTGAATGACCTATAGTTATCTCCATGACATGATGATTCTTTAAGAACATGCTAATGTCAAATGAAAAAGCATGAAATTCATATAACATGCTCACATGAAAAGCATGAATTGATGATTGCATATTCTTAAAAATGTAAAACTTGTGTGAAAGCTTATGAGACTCAAAATGAATAAAGGATCTTGTATCCGTTCAAAGGAATTTCTATTCCGAATGTCTCTCTTTCTTTATTGGTTGAACATGGCTACTATCATACGGATATCTTATCCGGAAAAATCAAATAGGGTGCAAAGTCGCTCATGCCATGTTTCGCTTATAAGGTTAGATATAGTTACTCTTAAATTGAAATCAATAATCTCTATATCCTTGCTTTTCTCATGACAATTGGTGAAATTGGTTTGAATTCTAATTACAAACCTTTGTCATTTGCTTTGCCAAATACCATTGTTTTTGGACTTGAATGCTATATGTCTTGTATGCAAAGCATGTTGGATTCACACATTTTCTCAAAATAAATCTCCTTGTTTCTCTCAAATTAATTGAAGTGCATAACGTGACTTATATGTATATGCATATCTTGCATGCTTCTATCTCTCGTTACTATGAGTGACCCGGTTGGGGACTACTCCTTTGCCTATATCATGACAAAAAGGGGGAGTAGGATATGGTAAGGGGAGGTACAAAATATAGAAGCTACTTGTGCACTTTGGGGAGAACATACATTGAGGGGGAGTAACCCGTTGAGGGGGAGCATTGCATTTATCATACATTGCATACATTCGGTAATGTTGTGCCTATATTCTAAAAATGCAAATGCTTGGTATTGTTCTCACATGATTAATCTCACACTTTTCTTGTATTGGAAATGTTAGAAACTCTTTTCAGGGCTTGATTATTCTACAAGAGATTGAAGACTTGAAGTTTTATTTTCTTATCTTTTTGTGTTGTAGTATATCATAGTTGTCCCGTAGTTTCTATTTTTTTTTTGTGAGGAATCAATGTGAGTGATGGTTTTGTCAAGAAATAGCCAAAGGGGGAGATTGTAAGGATTCCCGTTGTTTTTAATTGGCTTATTTCGTGATCAAACCATATGTGGGGGTTCTTTGTAAGGGTAGCCTAAGTATCGGTCTTATTGTTGGAAGCCCTTTGAAGACCTTGAAACAAATTATAGCACGGTGTGTATAAAGCTATCTAGAGGGGGGGTGAATAGATTTTACGCTTTTTACCCAATTTTTCGTGTTAGTCAAAATTACGAAAATGCCCTCAAGATAATATAAACAAGCAAGTGTAATATGGTGCGAAAATTAAAACAACACTTGGTTTTTACGTGGAAACCCTCACGGGAAAAACCACGGGCTATGTAAGTAAGCCACACTCGAACCTCGAATCCACTAAATGTGCAAACGATTACAACCTAATCCCGGAAGTAATCACACACCTACCTAATCCCGGTATGAGTGAACCTAGTCCAATTTGCTTGCGTTCTAAGCAACCTAATCCCCGGATGCTACACACAAGACTTACTTTCTCTATGAAGAGAATACAACCCTAAGTGAATATATGTGAATATCCAAAATGCAACATAGAGCAAGGGAAACCCTATATGCTTATCTAAGATGATTAATATGCAATTAAGAGCAATCCTAGATATCAAAACTAAATGACATGTCAATTAGTTTAGCTAATCAATATTAAGCACAAAACCTAATATGCAAGCACAATATAAAATCTCAAACATACATCATACTCATCTCAATATTGTATCTAAAGCATACAAAATAACAAACAAGTAATTAATTGAGATTGCTAGATAAGAGAAACACAAAACATGTAAGATATTAGTGAAAAGCTTACCAAGCAAAGTATGATGAAGATTCCATGCTAGATGACATCTAGATGATCTAAGATGATGCTAGATGATGATTGATGATCATGAAAAAGTGTTTGAGAATCAAGAATGGAGTTCTTGGAATTTTTCTTCTCTTTGAAAAATATCCTAAGTATGAATTCTGAATATGAACTCTCTTGATTGACCTAAAGTCAAAGTGGCATATATATAGGGGGCCAAATCAAAGTGAGGTCGTTTAAGTAAGTTTCAAAGAAACGCGCCAATCGGCGGTTTCAATCGGCGGCCAGGCCGCCGTTCATGACCGTCGAAATGAGCTCGTGAAGAACAGAGCAAAAATGGCGGTTCATTCGGCGGTTTCGTGACCGCCGATACCAACCGCCGAAACAGAACAGAGAGATCAAAATCAACCAGGTATGAACGGCGGTTTCAAACGGCGGTTTCATGCCCGCCGTTTCAACCGCCGAATTAGACTGAGAGATAAATCAATCAGGTCTTGAAACACGACCGCCGATCTTAACCGTAGATATGCTTCAGACCAATCTGGACTGAAACGGCGGTTTCATTCGGCGGCCAGGCCGCCGATAATAACCGCCGATCACCTAGATAGGTGAAAACCAAGGAGAAGCCAAGGGCATTCTCCATAGGCGGTCCTCGCGCTAAACCAAGCACATTCTCGTGCATGCGCGGACGTTTCCGAAAGTTATCGGGAAACGAATTATACAACAACATGACACAATTACACACAACAAAATATAATAAATAAGTGCAAGTGTGAAATGTGACAAATGAAGAGAATGCACACATATGCAATGAATGTTAAGTGTGTGTGTGTGCAACTAATCTCTTCAAAGAAAAGTAAGCACATAGAAATTTACCTTCGGTGCTTATCAACACGAGGTCTTCAAAGGGCATCGAACAATAAGACCGATACTTAGGCTACCCTTACACAGAACCCCCACATATGTTTTGATCACGAAATAAGCCAATTAAAAACAACGGGAATCCTTACAGACCTCGTGTTGATAAGCACCGAAGGTAAATTTCTATGTGCTTACTTTTCTGTGAAGAGATTAGTTGCACACACACACTTAACATTCATTGCATATGTGTGCATTCTCTTCATTTGTCACATTTCACACTTGCACTTATTTATTATATTTTGTTGTGTGTAATTGTGTCATGTTGTTGTGTAATTCGTTTCCCGATAACTTTCGGAAACGTCCGCGCATGCACGAGAATGTGCTTGGTTTAGCGCGAGGACCGCCTATGGAGAATGCCCTTGGCTTCTCCTTGGTTTTCACCTATCTAGGTGATCGGCGGTTATGATCGGCGGCCTGGCCGCCGAATGAAGCCGCCGTTTCAGTCCAGATTGGTCTGAAGCATTTCTGCGGTTAAGATCGGCGGTCACGACCGCCGTTCGAAACCGCCGTTTCAAGACCTGATTGATTTATCTCTTAGTCTAATTCGGCGGTTGAAACGGCGGGCATGAAACCACCGTTCGAAACCGCCGTTCATACCTGGTTGATTTTGATCTCTCTGTTCTGTTTCGGCGGTTGGAATTGGCGGTCACGAAACCGCCGAATGAACCGCCGTTTTTGCTCTGTTCTTCACGAGCTCAATTCGGCGGTCATTAACGGCGGCCTGGCCGCCGAATGAAACCGTCGATTGGCGCGTTTCTTTGAAACTTACTTAAACGACCTCACTTTGATTTGGCCCCCTATATATATGCCACTTTGACTTTAGGTCAATTAAGAGAGTTCATATTCAGAATTCATACTTAGGATATTTTTCAAAGAGAAGAAAAATTCTAAGAACTCCATTCTTGATTCTCAAACACTTTTTCATGATCATCAATCATCATCTAGCATCATCTTAGATCATCTAGATGTCATCTAGCATGGAATCTTCATCATACTTTGCTTGGTAAGCTTTTCACTAATATCTTACATGTTTTGTGTTTCTCTTATCTAGCAATCTCAATTAATTACTTGTTTGTTATTTTGTATGCTTTAGATACAATATTGAGATGAGTATGATGTATGTTTGAGATTTTATATTATGCTTGCATATTAGGTTTTGTGCTTAATATTGATTAGCTAAACTAATTGACATGTTATTTAGTTTTGATATCTAGGATTGCTCTTAATTGAATATTAATCATCTTAGATAAGCATATAGGGTTTCCCTTGTTCTATGTTGCATTTTGGATATTCACATATATTCACTTAGGGTTGTATTCTCTTCATAGAGAAAGTAAGTCTTGTGTGTAGCATCCGGGATTAGGTTGCTTAGAACGCAAGCAAATTGGACTAGGTTCACTCATACCGGGATTAGGTAGGTGTGTGATTACTTCCGGGATTAGGTTGTAATCGTTTGCATATTTAGTGGATTCGAGGTTCGAGTGTGGCTTACTTACATAGCCCGTGGTTTTTACGTGGAAACCCTCACGGGAAAAACCAAGTGTTGTTTTAATTTCCGCACCATATTACACTTGCTTGTTTATATTATCTTGAGGGCATTTTCGTAATTTTGACTAACACGAAAAATTGGGTAAAAAGCGTAAAATCTATTCACCCCCCCCCCCCCCCCCCCCCCCCCCCCTCCTCTAGATAGTTTTATACACACCGTGCTATAATTTGTTTCAACAATCAACCCCAACAAGTGGTTTGTCCACGAAATAAGCCAATCAATATATGGGAATCCTTACAATCTCCCCCTTTGGCTATTTCGTGACAAAACCACCACTTACATTGATTCCTCACAACATAATAGAAACTATGGGTCTACAATGATTTTCTACTTTACAAAGAGATATATAAAAATAATCTTGAAATCTTCAATCTCTTGTAGAACAATCAATCCTTGAAAGCAAAGTTTCTATACTTTCCAATTCAAGTAAAATGTGAGATTAATCAAGTGAGAGCATAAACAAGCATTTGCATTCTTCAAATTTAAGTACAACAATAACATCATGCAATGTTTGATGAATGCAATGCTCCCCCTCAAAAGGTTACTCCCCCTCAATGTATTGTCTCCCCAACATGCACAATTGCTGCCACAATTTGCAACTCCCCTTACCACCATTTTACTCACCCCTTTTTGTCATGATATAGGCATAGGAGTAGTCCCCAACCGGGTCACTTAGCAAAGAGAGATAGTAGCATACTATATACTTGCATAATCATATAATCCACTTTATGCAACTCAATCAATTGGAGAGAAACAAGGAGATTTATTTAAAATAAATGTGTGAAACAAAACATGCTTTGCATACAAGACATGTAACATTCAAGTCCAAAATACAATGGTATTTGGCAAAGCAAATGACAAGGGTTTCTAATAAGAATTCAAACCAATTTCACCAATATCATGAGAGAAGCAAGGATATAGAGTTTTCATTGATTTTAATTTATGAGCAACTATATCCATCTTTATAAGCCAAACATGTCATGAGCAACTTTGCACTCTATTTGATTTTTCCAGGAATGAAACCCGTATGATAATAGACATGTTCAACAAATAAAGAATGAGAGACATTTGGATTTTAAAATCCTTTGAAATGGATACAAGATCCTTTATTAGAGTCTCATATGCTTTTTCACACAAGTTTTGCATTTTAGAATATGCAATCATCAATTCATGCTTTTTCATTTGAGCATGTCATATGAATTTTATGCTTTTCAATATTCATTAGCATGTTATAAAAACTCATGCTTTTCAATTTTTAAGCATGTTATTAAAGAATCATCATGTCATGGAGATAACTATAGGTCATTCAAATCATACTTCCTATGTAAATCTCCTAGTCCAAAAATGCATGTTTGAACATAAATATGACATAGATTGTAAACAAGCATGGTTCACACTTATTGAATTGAAAACATATATACAAATGTGCAACCAAGCATACTCAAGCAATCAACAAAGAAGCATAAGATTTTTCAAATATTTGCATGCAACAAGTATGCAATAGCTCTCTTTGCTTGAGTTCTTCATATGGGGTCAATCACCATCTTTCATCAAAGAAGGTCATGAGGTCTTATAGACCTCCTAAGTCCATTTGACTTGGTTGAACCTATTTGAGACTTGTTAGTCTCGTAGCAAGCGGGTTCATTTTTTCTTATCCATATAGATATGACATTTTCCTTCCTAGTGGATAAAGGTTCAAGAGTTCTAGAAATTATAGGATCATGAATATGAATTTTTTCCATAATATTAACATGCATTCTAGCTCTTGTCATTCTCTTTTCAATCATGCTTTTGAATCTATATAATTTAATGAAATGAAAGCAATTTGGTCTAATGTGACCATAAATACTACAAAAGTGACATGTAGGGATGAATTTAGAAATCATACCATGTCCTTGTGCATGCATAGGAGCCTTCCCATGTCTTTGTGGTTGAGTGGGTTCAAACCTTCTTTGTTGTTGAACCGGTCTAGCTTGCTTCCTTGGTTATTTTGCATGATTGGCCTCTTCCCTTGATGAATTTGAGCTTGAGGGAAGTTAGGTTGAGGAACTTTTTGAGCTTGAGGTTGTCTTCTTGGAGCTTCCTTCACTTGTGCACTTCTTGAACATTGTCCTAGATCAATTTTCTTTCTAGGAGTGTGCACCGGCGAGGCTTCTATCTTGCCCAAACTCTTGACAAAGACGGTATTGGTTAGAGTAGTAATCTCCTTGCTTTCTTCATACCCAATACCTCTCTTGTCACAAGGGTTCTTACCAACACCAAGTAAGTGGTCAAGCTTTTTGGTGCTTGAAGTCATCCTAGTCAATGACTCTTTAGCTTCATCAAGCTCTCTCTTCAACCCTTCTTCATTCCTTTTAGACATAGCTAGCTCATCCCTTAGCTTGTCTTCAATCATCTTGGATGTTTCCACTTGCTTACTCAAGTGGTCATTGTGTGTTGAAAGCTCTAGATTTTAATCCTCTAAAATCTTCAATTTTCTATTGTTCTTCTTCAATGAACTTTCACATTTGACTATAAAGTCATGAACATCCATTTTCTTTACACTTCCATTTGTAGAGTTAGATGAGGAGTCATCTTCACTTGAGTTATCTCCTCCACTCTCCTTCTCACTTATGGAGTTATTTACCTCATTAAGACCCTCACCTTGATCTCTTGAGTCAATGAGAGTCATGTCCCAATGAGTAGCTACACATATCTCCTATAGAGCTACTTCTTCATCTTTTTCTTCTATGGGATCACTAGTCAAGGCTTTCTTACCAACAGCTTTATCTTCTACACAAGTGGCCTCAAATGCCGTGTAGTCGATGGTAAGCTCATCATCACTTGATGACTTGTCTCCCTTTCCGGAGTCATCACTTTCACTCCAAGTGGCAGCCATCACTTTTGCCATCTTATTCTTCAAATTCCCACAATCGGGTGAGATGTGTCCTATACCGCCACACTCATAGCATTTGACCCCTTTCTTTTCACTCTTCTCTTGCCTAGGCTCAAAACTCTTGAAATGAGCATTTTTCTTCAAGTCTTGGCCTTTGGATCCAAATCCTTTCTTCTCGAACTTGACAAATTTCTTGAATTTTCTAAGCATCAAAGCCATGTCTTTATCCGAGTCACCTTTTTCCTCCTTTTCAACCTTGGAAGCTTTCAAAGCAATCCCTTTTTGCTTTTTAGGAGGCGAAATACTAAGAGCCTTCCTAGATTCATACGCGAGGAGTCTTCCAATTACCTCGCTCGGCTTCATGTCTTTATAACCATAATTCTCTTCTAAAGCCGTCACTTTTGCTTCAAACCTAGCGGGGAGAGACCTCATAATTTTTTGCTTGACTCTCCTATCCGTATAAGGATCACCGAGTTGATGGCTTTGATTTACAATATCCATCAACTTGACTTCAAAGTCATTGAAGCATTCGTCCTCCTCCATATTGAGCAACTCAAATTGCGTTTGAAGGACTTGAAGCTTGGAATACTTGACAACATCGGTTCCTTCATGTGTAACCTCTAGGATATCCCATGCCTCCTTGGCTATCCTAGTGTTTTGAATCAGTTTGTACTGATTTTCATCCACTGCATATAGAAGAGCGTGCCAAGCCTTCCTATTCCATTTTGAAGTCTCCAACTCTTCAGTGGACCACTGAGCCTTAGGCTTGAGTACTTCTTCTCCACCACCCGTGGGAGTTATCTTAGGAGCCACATACCCATCATCAATTGCCATCCATGCCCTATCATGGATTTGACACAAGTATGCCTCCATCTTGTCTTTCCATAAGGCATAATTCACACCGGTGAGGAAAGGAGGTCGTGTACTTGACGCACCCTCATGGTTGCCACCGTATCCACTCATTGTATATAATGAATGAATTCAAATGAATGCGAAATGTATGAAAGAGCAAAAATCACACAAATGCAAAACACACCAAAAATGAGCTTGGATCTCCTAAGTAAATCTAGGAACCTGCTCTGATACCAATTGAAAGGAACGAATAAACGCTCGGTGTGTATGATAAATATATCTAGAGGGGGGGTGTGAATAGATTTTAACTATTATTACCCAATTTTCGCATGCAAGTCAATTTTACGAAAAAGCCCCTACTAGTCAAAAATACAAACAAGTGTAATATAGTGCGAAAATTAAATAACACTTTATGTATACGTGGAAACCCAACCACTGGGAAAAACCACGGGCTGTATAGTACGCCACACTCGAACCTCGAAATCCACTAATTGAAATAGAGTTTACAACCTATGTAGACCTCGTCTAACACTCTGGTCAATAACCCCCCACTTCTACCACTCGGGCCATTAAAAGTGGCTCTAGTCCAATTGCTTGAGGCCTAAGCAATCTTAGCCTCAAGACTTAATTCTCAATGAAGAGATTATGCAACCTATGTGAATATGTATGAATATTCAAACAACAAACAAGGCTAGGGAACCTTAGATGCTTATCTAGGATGATGATATAATCAATTAAATCAATCCTAGATATCAAAAGCTAAATGACATGTTAAATAGCTTAGCTAATCAAGATTAATCAAAAACCTAATTAGCTATCACAATACAATACTCAATCAATTCATCACAATTAATTCTCTATTATTGTATTTATCATATGATCAAAAACATACAAGTAAATTAAAAAAGAATAGCTTGATAGTAAAAATACTAAAATGAGATGAACTTAATCAAAATCTTACCAAGCAAGTTATGATGATGCAAACCCATTCATGGATGAATGCAAGACGAACTTCGATTCACAAAGGAATGTATTTGAGTGTTTAAATGAGCAAACTTGGTTGCTTTTTCTCTCAAAATCTCTCTTTAAAAAGTAGGGTTCTTGATGATTAAAGAGTCATCTTTCAGAACAAGAGAAAGTGATATATTTATAGGCATGAAAAACAGAGTATGTGAAAAGACAAATTTGCCCCTGAAAATGCACGATCGACAGTTTCATTCAGCGGCCAAGCCACCGTTTACAACCGCCGAATGGCTTCCAAGAAAGGCAGGGGAACAACGGCAGTTTTAATCGGCGGTTTCGAAACCGCCAAACCAACCACTGAATTAAACCTGAGAAATAAATCAATCAGGTATGATCGGCGGTTTCGAACAGTGGTCGGGGGCCGCCGATCGTAACCACAGAATCACTCAAGACCTTTATGGACTGAAACAACGGTTTCAATTCAGCGGCTAGGCCGCTGATTAAACCGTCGATTCACCAGTAATGGTGAATCTAAAGGAGAAGCCAAGAGCATTCCCCTTAAGCTGTCTTCGCGTAAAACCAAGCACACATTCATGCAAGTGCGGACGTTTCCGAACATATTCGGGAAACGGATTACACAACACACAAGCACAACAAGATACATCAAACAAAGTGCAAGAGTGAAATGTGTCATGTGAAGAGAATACACATAAGTACAAGTATGCTAAGTGTGTGTGTGCTAACTAAATCTCTTCAAAGAAAAACTAAGCACTAGAGATTATACCTTTGGCGTGCTTGTCCCTTGAGGTCTTGAAAGGGCCTTTGAGCTTGAAGTTTAATCACCTAAACTACCCTTACACAATCAACCCCAACAAGTAGTTTGTCCACGAAATAAGCCAATCAATATATGGGAATCCTTACAATGATGTGATACTTCCTCCCTTGGAAAAGTTTAGTGAGAAACGTGTGACAAGCATGTCATACAAGGAAAAAGGAAAGTCCTATGATACTTTTAGGCTATTTAGTGAATCTCTTGATTCTAGCCATGTTCCTTGCTCACCTACTTTTCCAAGTTGGGCTATGCAATTGAAGAATGAGGTTGAAGAGTCACGAAGATTGATTGAGGCGTCATAAAGGAAGATTGAAGATCTTAGTGCCAAAATTGTTGTACAAGATGAGAGGATCAAAGAATTGGAAGGAAAAGCAACTACAACAAAGCACTATGTGAGATCATCAAACCGCACTACTTTCCTTGGTGGCACAAGTGGTGATGCAGTAAAATCTGTGTTCAATTTACTAAGAAAGTTCGTTCACTGGGATCGGCGATTCTATCGGTCAAAGCCAATTAATCTAGTAAGGTTACTCTAAATGCAAAAAAAAACTAAATTGCATAATGCTATTCTTTGGAAGTTGTTTAATCCTAAAAATTAACCTAAATTATGACTACTTGAACTAAAGACTAAAATCAAATCAAATCAAATCAAAAATCACACAAGGGATGAATATATAGAGAGAAGTACTAGGGAATCGATGCACCTTTCTTAGACACTCAATGCTCACACTTAGTCTCGTTAAACACTTCAATCTAGTTTACGGGCTTGTTTTCAAGATAATTCAATTAGGTTCAAAGATCCTTTCCAATACTCGCACACGGTCATGCAACGAATATGGAATAATGATCTAGGGTTCTTCCTATTACTCACACACGGTCATGTAATGAGCAATTGTCAAAACCCATATTTTACATAAAACTCTAAGCCAAATTAACATAGCACGGTCATGCATATATCAATTTTCTTGTTTATTAAGCTTTTGATTCAGATTTAAATGGAACGGTCATCCACACCTAAATCCTAATCTCATAGATAAACTAAACTACAAAACTCAAATCACTTGCGGTCACAACATAATCAGAGAAAGTAGAATAGAGCAATTAATTCAATAAACAAAACGAAACCCAATTGATTAACAAAAGATAGACTAATTGTTCATATAGAGTTATCCAAAATCGGTTACATCAATCCCCTAGTTAGAGGTTTAGTTACACATCAATGGAGAGAACAAAAACATAGAAGAGAAGAAGAGAAAACCCATAATGGTAAGATGCTTTTGTCTTGAAGTCTCGGTCGTCTTCTTGATTCCAATAATCTTCAAATGATGGAACTTCTGGTAGAATGAATGAATTCCTCGTGTGTTTTCTGTGTGTCCTTTATTCCCCCAGTCGGCCTCTTTACATTTTTTCTTTTTCATTAGGTCTTCTGCCCTGTCTTGAGAAACGAAGAAAGCGGAGGACCGCTGACCGTGCCGCTGGAGAGGCACTTGCATGGGCAACGGTAATTCAAGCGGCCACATACTGTTCTGGCTCGCTGGGTAGGAGCTTGCATGCTGAGCGGCATGGGCCGCGGTAAATCAGTCTTTGCCGTCCGCCTACTCACCGCTGGTGGTGCACATGCATACTATGAGGCATGGGCCGCGGTAAATCACACTTTTAGCCTATTTCTTCATCTTTTGACTCCATCTTCTCCCAAATAAAATCCGATCAATACCTCAATGGAAAACGACCTACAAAGGCTCAACAAACACATCAACCACCAAAAGGACTCAAGAAACAAGCAAAACATAGGAAAAACGGGCGAAATAAAAGCATAGAATTAGACTGATCAAGTGGCTAGAGAGTTCCTTGAGGTATATTTTCTTACTCTTTCCCTTTGGCTTCATGTCAAAAAGGGGGAGAAATATAAGAGATATGGGGAGATATCTAGCATGCTTAGTCTCATTCTATTTATTTATTTTTAGTATATTTGGTATCAAGTTTAAACTTTATGGCATGTACTATTTTTTTTTTGAATCTTGGCTAAGAATGCTTTGTTGGATAGTATGTATTAAGGGAGAGCATACATGATCCATTTGAACTTAAATGTTTTTATTTTCTTGCCTAAGATTGTATATTGCCATATGTGTTGTCTCTTGGATATTCTTGTGCTTTCAAGTTTATTTTAGGTGATATCAAGAGAAGACCAAGATGAAGTTCAAGACTTGTTGTTTTAATTTGTGTCTATATGTGTAACTCATTGTGACCAAATTTTCTTTGTAATTATTTTAGTATATGTTTAGGGGTTTTGACATGGAATTTGCCAAAGGGGGAGATTGTTAAGTTTTTGATTTGTGTTGGCATGTATTCCATATCAAAATGTGTTTCTCTTGTAATGTTTAGTGGTCCATGTGTTGAAGATTTAAGAAGACAAAGAAAGTCTTGGCCACAATTCATGCAAGATGTCAGCTTCAAAGAGATATGTGCTTCATCGATCTACAAAGGTATATGTAAGACCTCATATCTCTTACAAGGCTAGGCACACACACACATGGCATCCTTGTGTGTTCCTTCATGGTTAAACATCATTTAAATATCACTTTCACACACTTGATAATATATGCTCATGCATTTATATTATCTTGACAAACTTTGCTTATTGCATGTTCTAGGACTATGTCTAGGAAATAGCATATGTGTGTGTCTTTGTGTTTGTATGTTTCCGTATTTTTATATTTGGACTTGAATATTTTCTATTATGATTCCTTATTTAGTTTCGGTCGTTTCAGTTACTCATTCACTTTGTTTCGAGTCTAAACGATGTAGCTACGCTACTTTTCGTTCTCATTCGTTGAGTTGACTTCATCATCATTTTCCGAGAAGATTTCTCAACCATTTTTCAAAGTTTCATAGTCATCGTTGTGCGTGAGGGAGTCACAATTCGTAATCCAAAAACGGATTCAAAATCAGAGTTCGGATGCCCAAGATACGGCTGAAGAACGTGAGAGAGTGCGCGAGAGGAGAGCGTGGCTAAAGGCCACATTGCCCAAGCTGTGTGGGAGCCGTGGGACCCACGGCCAGAGGACCTCTCTGATCCCGTGTGGCCCACGCACCCCCCACGGGGATGGGTGATGTGGCCACCTCTGATTGGCCCAAAAATTTTCTCTCTCTCTTCCTTTTAAATCCCTTCCATTCCCTCCAATTCATTTCCAAGAAGAAAAAGTCTAGAATCCCGTCAGAATTTTTCTCTCCAATTTTCTCACATTCCAAACACCATAACTTCCTCATACGAAGTCGGAATTGAGTGATTCAAGTTGGAGATCATTTGTAATCAAGTACTCTACCTTTTTCAAGTGGTTTGGCAGCTGTTTGATCGATTTTTCTGGTGGTTCTACACAGAAAACCAAACTAGTTCGTGAATCCAAGGTATTGGTCTTATCTTTGGGATTTCTTCTTTTATGACCTTCAATTTGCTTGGGGTTTCTTATTCTATATATAATTTTATGTTTGGTGAATGCTATTTAGAAAGATAGCTTCACAATCAATCCTAATCAAAAGTCTATTTAGAGACATTTGTGAACTAGTTTCCATGATTCTAGGTTTTTCACATGATTGTAAGTTGTATTGTGATTAGGTTGATATCTTAGGTTGTTTGTGACTTGATTGAATCAATTTTGTGATAAATAACCTTGAGATTTGTTTTGATCCTTTGATCGATGAAATCTAGGATTATTGTATTTGTATGTGTTTTAGAGCAATCTAGGTTTTAATTGATTTATATATTAAATCCTTGCTCTATATTTTTGGCTAGAATATTGATTGATTTAATCTCATGTCTCTAGCATTTTATTGCATGTTTATAGCATCTTGAACTTGTACTTCATGAATATATTTTGTTCAAGTGTTGTATGTGTGAATGAGACTTTGAGCTTATGTGTTTGGTGTTTACACATGCTTTAGGTTTCATTCTTGTATTTTGCATCTAGACTTTTATTACTTGTGATATCACATATTTAGGTCTATTTGTACCATGGAATGTATTAATCACATGTTCTATGTTGGATTGGTTGTTTGCATCATTTGCATTCACATGATCACACTAGGAAGTCCTTGTAAAAGGCATGAAGTCTTGGTTAGAGTCGGGATGACTCGGATAGCCAAGCAAGAAGACTTATCTAGAGTCGGGAGGACTCGGATAGGTAAGCAAGAAGTCATGGCTAGAGTCGGGAGGAGTCGGATAGTCATGCATGGGAGGCTCCCTAGAGGCATGAGTGCTTTGGATAGGGAGTTGACTATTATATTGGTAGGCGTAGGCGTATGGTTAGACATAGACTCCAAAAGAGCAGGGTATACGGGAGGTGTATGCACTCTTGAGGAATTTCTAATCTTCTATCGATGTTGGTTTTGTGTGTTGTCCAATATATGGTGGTTCCGCATCATTGAGGGATTTCATACTTTCCAATAGGGTTGGGTAGACTTAGACTCCACTAGGTTGGGTGAGCTAAAGATTGGTCACTTTGTGGATTTTCTATTTTTATCATCCAATATATATAGTACCCAATGGTTGTAGTTCAACCCGTGGATGTTTCCTCCTTGGAGGTTTTACCACGTTAAAAAATCTCTTGTGTTAATTCTTCCTATCTCTATCTTTTATATTTTATTTGTGTATGTTATTATCTTGTTTCATATTATTCACTTGTGATGTATAATGAAGCAAGTATTTGTAAAGTGTGATTTGTGGATTCATATTTTTGATCATTTTTGTATATATGATTCTTTTGTATATTGTAATTTTTGTATAGTGATATTTGATCACTCTTGTAACTCATTGAACATCTAGTGAAATACAAGTATTCTTTGTTTTTATGTTTCTTTGTTCTTATACCTCATACAACTAGGTGATAGACATAGACCTTGTTCACATGATTACATTCTCATATTGTCTATGTATGTCTTTCTTGGTTTATTTTGTTGTGTGTAAGGCTACCTTGAGGGATAAACGAAAGTTTGTTCAAGGGATTGAAAAAAGGTGTAAATACCTATTCACCCCCCTCTAGGTATGCCTTAAACAATTTAACTATGTTTGTATACTTTCACAGCAGCTGTTGTTCCCAACAAGTGCCTATGCATTATAACTTGTAAATAAAAAAGAAACCTTCTTTTACCCACTTTCATCACCATTGTGTTGTTTTATTCCAATTTCCAACCCATAAACATTTTCTTACCTGAGCGTAGCAACTTGGAAATCATAAACTCCTTATCTCTCAATGTAGACAAGGCAAACCTGTGGTTTTCTTGTAGATCAAGCAATGCTTTATTTTTATCTTCCAAATCAATCTACATGAACACTTGTTAAGTTATTATCAAACAGATGCCGCAAAGTGACTGAGAAAATAAGCAAAAGAACTTTCAGTTTCATAATTACCTTGCACTTCTTGAGCTCGCTTTGTAGGTCTAGTTTGTGTTCTTGCTCAGTGAGATAGAGTTCACGGAACTTATCAACTTCCTGTATGTAGGAAAAAGTTTAATTATACTGATGCAAGAATAGCATGATACGAGAAAAGAAAAAATGCAAGCAAGTTTTTACCTTCTCACTAAGGTTGAGATCATTTTATAGTTGCTCTATCTTCTCAATCCTTGCCTGTGAATTGTCAGCATGAGCAGCATGTATTAAAATTCAAACAAGATATAGGCTCCATATAGGGGGGTGGGGGGTGGTGGTATATATGTTATTGAAAGTTATAAATCTCATCCTTTATCAACTAAGTGGTAAATATATCTAGACGAGTAAAGTGATATATTATAGAAAACAGATTAAGTCAACATCAATTAAAAAATATTGGTATGAAGCTGACACAAGCTTTACCACTAAGGATTCATATGCATGTTCATACAAAGATGTTGGAAAAAATACAGACATTCATTGTGAAACTTTACCTTCTTTTCTGCTTCGTCTTTAGTATATCTTGCATGAGGAATGTAAACACCATTTTTGTCCTTAGCTGCTAGAACTTCTGCAATAATTTTTATGTGAATAATAAGAATCGAACCCTTCATTTGTCACACAAAATTATCGAAAGATACTACACAGTACTTTGTCAAACCTTCTTTCATTCTCTCAATTTCCAGGTATAAATCCTTTAGCGGAACAGTTTTGGACATTTTTTGGTTTGCCTACAAAGATATGATTCATCATCAGTGCAAAGGAAAAAAGGATAACAAAATAAACTAATGAAAAAAAGAAGCCAAACAAACAACAAACCTCTGGTTTGTTCTTTATGTTCTTCACACGATAAGCATAATCTAGAGTGCTTAGAGTTTCTTCCACAGATTGAGCAGATGGAGAAATTGTAGCAATGATGCAAGTCTTTGTTTTCCATCCTAAAGAATCTCTTAACAGCTTTGTCAGCTTGCTATCCCTGTACAGAATATGTCGGAAAATATAAGGTAATGGTTTAGATAGAACGATTACAAAGAACAAATAAATAAACTAAGAGATTTCATTAGAAGATTCTAAAAGAACCTGTAAGGAGTATGAGCAGAATGCTCCACAAGTGCATTTATGACATGACCCAGGGTGAGTAAGCTCTTGTTAATCTCTCATGTTTCCCTTGCATGACCCTGTAATTTGGTTTGTAGAAATCTTATAGCCATCCCAAACATAAGTCAAAATAAAATGATTTCAAGACATTCTCTTTAACGAGTGATTGCACATTCATGTTTTAGCCTCTTGATAACAACTAATCACTCAATTAGTAATTTCATTGCAAAATAGATGATTTGAAATGTTATAAATGACATCAACACTTTGATTTCTATTGCTAGAAAATAAAAATACATACCAAAAAGTAACTAAGTTATAATAATAACTATATATCTCCATACCTCCCGAGCACCTGAACGAGATATATTCTCTGATCCTGCCAAATCAACAAGATTAAGCTTGCCAATTTTAATGAGATCCTCATCTCCAACTGCTGCTTCTTTTATGTAAATTGTGATGGAAAAAACAGAATGTGAGCGGCTACAACAGAGAAATGAATTTAGTAAAATGTGATTTTCCCACCATAATTCAATATATTCATTTGATATATCAAAAGGACAAAAAAGAATTAATTCAACCTACTGTGCTTGTTTAACAGGGTATCTGTTGTATGTCTTTTGCTCAATCCTCTTTCTAGGATAGTATAAATCTCATTTGCACTATATACAGCTTCTTCTTCAAGACCTCTCACAACCACACACCTCTTTCCATCCTCCGTCAAATAAATGGGTTTCTTCTGCTTATCTTCTGTAGTAGATCTTGTTGAACAATCTTCTCGAGCTAGCAAATCAGTTATTTCTTCATTGTAAAGCTCTAAAAATGACACTTTCATGCTATAGTCTGCATTTTGGGCCTCTAGTGTATCAAAAATTTGTCGTACTTCTCTTGGAATCATGCCAGCTTCAGCAGGTAAATCCCCACCCTATGTTTCATTTATGTCACAGATATGATTTCCAAAACAAGTGAAAATATGAACTATAAGTAAAACTAAAACTATTATAGAACTATTTCATATACCTTATTTCTCATACCACCCTCCATTGTATATGTTTTACTAGTACCTGTTTACCCATATGCAAAGATAGTGCAGTTGAAACCGTCAAGAACTTCATTTACAATGGGAACAATGGCTTGGTCATATATCGATCTTTGTTGTGCTTTGGGCCCGAAAACCTTGAAGAAAGGTGTTTTAGAATTAGATAAGACCATAAACACCATTTTACAAACCATTGAACAAAATTAACCATTCAGATTGCAGAAGCTTACCTTGTCAAAAGTGAAAACTCTATCTACTTGCTTGTTAGCTACATTTTGCAAAACAGTGACTTCTCTTTTATGTTTATTACATGAAACCACTCTTAAGACATTCAATCTTTGCTCATCCTCACTTAATATCCTGATATAACAATTCAATGAGAAGATTTTAAGAAACCCAATTCTTGTACACTACACAATTTTATTGGCTTGGCATCAAAACACCTAAAGTGATCAAAAAATCAGAAAATTGGAACCCACCTGCATCTCAGTAGAACCTGTACAATGAGTGGATATGCTATATTCTATTAAACTTCTAAATTAGCTAAAACTTTGAACAGCAACAAGTACGGTGCGAAACAAAACTTTTACCTTTCATCATCAAAAAATTTGCATATGCTGCAATAGTACTTTGCCATTGAGAACCCACCACAAGAAGGTGTTGTACAAACCGGTCCAACAGGCTGAATTTTTAGGCAGCGCATGCACATCATTTCAGTAGTAGCTTTCCTGCAATTGAATTAACATAACATCAAGTATATACAAGTCTACCTAGAACTAAGCATACAATAAATGGCAAAAATTTACCTATCCCTTGAATGATCACTGACTTTATCATGGCAAAATCTACATGCAAACAATTTTCCACATCAAACAGCACGAAGTTTGCAATTCCTTTTGTAATGCTCACATCCAAAAACTTGTTTCTCTGGATCCCGGAAGCATGAAGAACATACAAGTAAATCTTCACTGTTTGAACTTTCACCATCTCTTGCTTGAAGCAACTTCTGCTGAGTAGCAATCCAGCGACTGAAATAGTTTCATTAAATAGATCAGAGTTAGCATAAGCATTAAAAGGAATATATCAACAAATAGAGATCATAAGATAATAATAGCAGTAATAGACCTGGTCATAAGATTTTGTATAAGAAAAGCTTTTCGTCAGGGATCAAGAGTTGAATCTTGAGAAACCTTTCTTATCTCTGCTTCCAGCTCATTTTGATTCATCCGGAAAACATCATTCTAACGAAGCTTGAAAGTGTGATCACTATGATCCAGGCTTTCATAGACATCAGAGCTTGAAGGGCACAAATTCAAAATATGATAGAACAAGCTATTCAGATATGCCATGTTCATGATTTAACATCTTGCGCAAGAAGCAAATTTGCAACAAATGAGATATTAAAGAAAACAATGAATGTTGGTGGGCAAAATTAAATACAAATTAACCACAACTAACAAAAGTATTGCATGAACCTAATGATATACTATTCTCTGATGGTGCCGTATTTAGAGCTGCAGCAGGATGTCCATCCCACCATTCATTAAGCCACTCACTGAACATTGTGTTTTTGGTTGCCTGCTTCCATGTGTCCATCATTATATTCTGTTCCTCCTGAATAAGAGCAGAAGTAACCCATGGCAACATTGACTGAAGCACTTCTACACCTATCATACCTATGATCCGACCAACAATTTTATTCTGATCCTCCATAGAAAATGTCTGTCAAAAAAAGGCCAAAGCTCAAGTTCTTCCCGAAAAACATGTTGATATAGTGATACTCTTATGGATTTACACATGTCAACACTGTTTCCTATTAAATTATCAGAGGCATTGATATTCAAACATTCATGAAGTTCTGCAAGCTCAAAAAGCGCAGATGAAATATCTTCAAATAGTTTCTCCTTTTGCTTGTGATCCAGAGTGTAGGAATGACTAACATTATGGAGAGTCTCTTTAGATTCTAATGCTGGAAATACTATGTCATCCTTTGCATTACTGTGGGCTCTATATAAACCCCACAACAGACGAAATCTACCAGTAAACTGCCTAAGGACAGTCCCATTGCAATCATTAAGCTTTCTAGATTCAACATCCAAATACTCCAAGTCTTTGCGAATAGCCTTATAAAATTTAAATATATTATCAATAGGACGTGAAGCGCATCCGGTGTCAGCTGATCTCAAATCTGTTTCCCAATAAAAAAGGCTGGAGTTGAGGGAAGGAGCAGAACTGAAAGACAATGAGCGCAGAGATTTTGTTGGAGCAAGAGAACTTAGGGGTGGGCACTTTTAACCCAACCTGGCCGACCCGACCCAACCCAACCTGAAAATGGCAAGTTGGGCCGGGTTAGCTGCTAAAAATCAATTAGCTTGGGTCAAAAATGTGTAACCCGATTTTAGATCGAGTTGGGTCGGGTTTTTTGGTGAACCCGAGACCTGACCCGACATAAATGTATTTAAAAAAAAAGGGTTTTTTTCTTTCTCATTTCTCTTTTTGTGAATTGTGAAAGACTGAAACCCTCACTCTCTCACTTACACGTCGCTTCTCACCCATCGATCTATCGCTCTCTCTTCTTCGAATCCGTTCCACGGCGTTTCTTCTCACCAGCGCTGTCATCCTTATCAACGAGTTGTCGCCTAGCTGCCGCTCTTTTTTTTCAGATTTGAATCATTTGATGTTTAACCTTTTCTCTGTCTCTGGTGGTCTGAATGCTAAGCGGGGCGAAGGTGGATCGTTCGAACAGATCTTGTGAGAGACCACCACATGAAACCGGAATTGGTGCGACGATGTGTGATCGGCAACGGGGAAGTATAAGATCTAGCTGGCTTTAGTGACCTTAACTCTGCTGTTTGTATCAGCTTTAGCAGACGTTGTTGTAGTTTTGACAGAAGACAGCTTCGAGAAGGACAGATTTAGAGAGAATGGACATGGATTTGAAGCTCCGTACCCATCAAAGCAACCAACATGGTTTGGTATCTGTCTTTTTCACAAAACAAAACACATACACGCACTGGTTTCCCATTTTTGATTTCTGATTTCTGATTTTAATTAGTTCAGCTGTTAGATTTCTTGTCGATTTGTATAATATTCTAGTTAATAGATGACAAAATAACATAAGATTTTCTTTCTTCCAAAACTATGAACATAGACGACAATCTATAGAACCTAAAGCTGCCATTTCTTAGATTTTATTTTATTTTATTTTATATATGTATATATATATATATAATATACTTTTAAAATATCAGTTTCAATTCTTTTACTTTTTATATTAGTTTTAATGTTATTTTTTTTCTTTTGATTTCTACTGTTGCTTGTGATTTTGAGTACTCAGTTCTTCTAGCTTCACTTCAATTATTATTGCTTTTGATTTGACTGCAATAGAAAATAATTAAAGTGGCATTTACTTTTATGATTAATTATCATCAGATCATTGTTGCTTTATATTTTTGTTGATTTATATTGTCAACTCACCCAGTAATGTAATGTATGAGATGTTTTTGCTTTAGATTCTCAAAATTATGTTCAAGATAGATATTAGATTCATCGGTGTTGCAGACTTATAAGTTATAATTTACAAAGATCATGTTGTAATTAGTTATTTTCTAGAACACGATCCGAATTCAACACTATTTTCCAGTTTCACATGAAATGTATTGTGAATTACATACATATACTATGATTTATGTTTTGAGGTGAATCTTTAATATTTTCACTAATTAAGTTGTATGTAATTGATTATTTTTGTTGTAATGGCCAACCCGACCAACCCAACCCAACCCAACCCAACCCAACTCGACAATATTGGGTTGGGTTGGGTTAGGTTGAAAATTAATGTTGGGTTGGGTTGGGTTGAAATTTTCTAACCCAATATACGATTGGGTTGGGAAATTTCCAACCCAACCCAACCCAACCCAACCCAACCCGAAAACGCCCACCCCTAAGAGAACTCACTCCAAGATTACTGCTATTCACTCCTAAGCCAGGTACACACTAAGATTGATTACTACATGATATATTATGGGTATTTATAGATCGTGTGGAGGGACAAGCTTCACAATCCACCATAGGCATTGATTTTCCACTCATGCTAGACTTACTTTCATCTAAATCATCTTCTTGAACTAACACATGTTTCTCATCAGTTGGGGACATATAGGTGCATGCACAGAATGCTTGGTCAATATCTTCTTTGCTTCCAGCCACGGCTCTTGCAGGACAACAACCAAGTGCACTCGAAGACAAACACACATTCCTAGAATAACCTTTGCATGCCCAACCAGAAAATAGAGTAACCAATGCAGAATCTGATGCTGGGGTTGCATCACATAGCACTGGAAGTTAGAAATGAAGCCAAAATGAAAAGTATGCAGCATAGAGAAAAGTTCGAATAAATAGTAACATAAAATAAGGGGTAGAGTCAGCACTAAACCTGCCATATGCATATTTTGGAGAAAAGACCTTGCTTCTTCTTCACTGAGTGATGCAACTAACCATGGTAAAACACACTCAATCAGTTTCAAAGGCATCACACATAAGCTTTGATACAGAAGTTCTCTCTTTCTTTTGGGGCCAAAGTGCTTTCGTGCAAGTGGAAGGACCTGCCAATACAGTGAACTTATTAGATTACATCAACACATGCTTAGTGCAGGTTTTCAAGTAATACAACTATACAAGTGATCAAACTGAATACATCATTTTAAATGTGCTCAAAGCATGCTAATGTAAGGAATGAAGAAGACCAATAATCACATCCTCCCAAAGAAAGACCAAGTTACCTGTCATAGAGCAATAATGAAACTCACCTGGACTTCCTCATTGTGGAAGTGCTTCTTTATGCTGGCCATTATTAGATCAGCCTGCGAGCACAATTGTATATAAAATTCAGCAGAAGATGAGTTGGCTTCAGCACTTTAAATACTTTCTATCAGGCACCTAAGCTTGTCAAATTGGATTTCCTCATCTGCATGTTCCTGAGCAAAAGAGTGTTCTGCATCTACAATAGGGAATATAACCTTGTCTTCAGCAATACTGCAGTCAGACAGAGAAATTTATTTCATGACATGTAATCAGTCATATAGTAACCATTTAGAAAGTCACGACAATTCAATGGAGTTAAAAGCTGTAAGTTCCTCAAGTTTGATTGGCTTATTTCGGTGACAAACTACAGTTAGGGTTGTTGTAAGGGTAGCTTAGGCCTTCAAGACCTCAAGAGAAGAAGCCCCAAAGGTAAATTTCTAGTGCTTACTTTGCTTTGAAGAGATTTAGTTGCACACACACACATTCCATGCATTTCCATACTTTGTGTATATGTGTGTCTTTTTATGTGTGCATTCATGATTATATAATATGTCTTCTTGCATTTTTTATTAATTGCATCTAGTAGTTCAAATGCCATGACATGATTAGAACTAGGTTGCATTGCGTAAAAGTATGGGCGATGTTCACCCGCCCTACAGGCGCCCTACGAACAGCGCCTATATGAGGCTTTGAGTAAATTTGCTCTTAGCCACTGTACACCCGTTATACGTAGAGGAGGTGAACAGCGGTGCCACTGGTGATGTTTTTCACACCTGATGGTCCGTCCAAAAACCGCTCTATGAACAGCGGGTGAAGGGCGGCTCTCCAGACCCGAGAGCAACCGCCCCTAGGTCGCCTAGAATCCGCCCTATGTAGGGCGATCACGAAGAACATGTTCTTCGCAATCCCAGGTGAACCGCCGTACACCCGCCTTACGTACAGCGGGTGAACAGCGGTCAAGGCAATTTTTGTGTCAATTTTTCAAAACTTTGTCACTTCATTTTGACACTCTATAAATATGCCTCTTTCATTTCTAGTTCGACCAAGAGAGTTAAAAATCATATTCTTCCAAGAGAAAAATTTCATTAAAGAACTCACCTTTGATTACTCAAACACTTTTCCATGATCATCTAGATGTCATTTTGCACGGTTTCTTCAACACTTTTTACTTGGTAAGCTTTTCACTAATATCTTATATATTTTGTGTCTTTCTTAACAAGCAATCTCATATTGTCACTTGCATGTTATTCATATATATTTTAGATACAAGATTGAGATTAGTGTATTGATTGTTTGAGAGTTGTATTTTGATAGCTATATCATAGGATTGCCTAATCTATGTTTAGCTAAGCTTTATGACATGTCATTTAGCTAATTGATATCTAGGACTATATTTATTGTCATCTAATCATCCTAGATAAGCATCTAAAGTTCCCTAGCTTTGTTTGCTTTTTGAATATCATCATATATTCACATAGGCCCTTTTATCTCTTCATTGAGAAGTAAGACTTGTGGCTAAGAGTGCTTAGGCCACAAGCAAATTGGATTAGAACCACTTTTAAAGGCCTACGGGTAGAAGTGAGGGGTTATAGACCGGAGTGTTTGACTAGGTCAACATAGGTTGTAAACTCCATTTCAATTAGTGGATTTGATGTCCGTGTGTGGCGCACAAAACAACCCGTAGTTTTTCCCGTGAGGGTTTCCACATAAATATCAAGTGTTAATTTAAATTCCGCACATATTACACTTGCTATATAAATTGACTAGTTATGGGCATTTTCGTAATCTTGGCCTTAAATGAAAATTGGGTAAAATTGTTTAAAATCTATTCACCCCCCTAGATTACTTTTATACACACCATAATTAGTTTCAAAAGTTTTAGAAACTAAAGGGATTTCATTGCACCAAACTCCCATATTTGACGGAGTTGAGCCATTTGAATGAATAAAAGTGATTTTCAGATTAAACGAAAAGCATGAGTAGTAACCAACAGTTTGTACATTGGAGTATGGGACTATTTTCCTATATCTACCTTGAGAGAGAGACAGAAACAGCAAGATTGTAATTTCCCACAATCAATTGCCCTTTGTTTATGAGAAAATTGATTTGATATACCACTTCAATGAATAAAATTCACTACATTGGACAATATTACAATCACAACACGAGGAGAATAAAAAAGGACACAAGCACACACATATGAAATATATAGACTTCTGCAATGAATTGCAGCCTCTTGTTAAATGCAGACAAATCCGAAAAATCTCTAGAAAGTTGTATCTCCATAGCCGCCTCAGCTATATCGTTCAACTCTTTTTTTATAGCATTGTGCCAATTGCCAAATCAAAATTTCATCTATAGGGCAGGACATTAAAGAACTGGTAATTTCAAAACTTAGCTCCTCATATTTTCTTTTACCAATTCTGGAAGATTTACAAGCACAAGCCCTCATTTTGGTTTGACAAACTACGGGACCGACCCTAGGATTTGACATAAGCCTTTGAATCTTCACACCTTTTATCAGACTCTTTAACTCCTTCCAGCCAGCCAAAAACAACCTTCATTTAAAATAACACTTCCAGTCAGCCAATTATTATGTCATAAAAGCTCATTAAGAAATGAGATCCACCTATAGAAGAGTCATCACCTGTTGAAGAAGTTTCTCTTTTGGAATTATCTTGCATAAGCACTTACGCATATCCAGATGTTCATAAGATGATATAGAGGAGCAAAGCCATGGAAGAAACTCTATCATCATATTAACAGGAATGCTGCATAGAAACTACCATACCAGTGATGCCTGCTCTTCAAATGAAAACTTCTCAATAAGCAAGGGAAATACCTGTAAATTCCAGTTAAAGTTCTTAATAACAGTAAGGTTTTGAAAAATGAATGTATTTCAAATACTTCTTAAACAATTCGATAAGGGGAATAAAAAAAAAATGGCAGAGCAAGGCAAGTACATCATGTAACAATTTATTGCTAATCTTCAGGGAAGTGTTTACTAAAAGCCTAATGACTTGTGACAGCATGACTGATTGAGTTAGTGAGATCAGATTTCAGATTCATGAATTGAGTTCATAAAAGAAGCCTTGCACAGTCTATCAATGGCACAAAAATCATCTCTGTATATACATTTCACACAAATCACAAATCATAGCCATGAAAACGTTAATGATTAAACATTTGAACACAAAAAGTTGCACTCACACACAAAACTCAATTTGGAGGAAACAAAGAGATAGAAGAAAACAGAAAAAAAGCCAACAGTCTGGTAGACACAAAAGGAAAGAGACAGTAAAAAGTGTTCTTTTTAAGTTTTTTGATTTTCCAGGTAAAGCAAAGACAACACAAAACTATGGAAAACAAAGGCGATTTGAGATATTTAATATACGAAAAAGCAAGGGATCTCAAAAGCTTAGGAAATCAACACTGCTTCCATAGACCACCAACATGTCACATTATTCTTGGAAAGGAAAAAGAGCATGAATGCAAAGTAATAGATGTCAGGACAAAATATGTAAGGATTCCCATATCTTGATTGGCTTATTTCATGAACAAACCACATATTGAGGTTTTTTGTGTAAGGGTAGTTTAGGTGATTGAACTTCAAGCTCGAAGGCCCATCCAAGACCTCACGGGACAAATACTCCAAAGGTATACTTCTAGTGTTTAGTTTCCTTTGAAGAGATTTAGAAGCACACACACTTTGCATTCTTACAAATTGTGTGCATACTTTTCACATGTCACTTTACACACTAGCACTTTGATTGATATATCTTGTTGAGTGTTTATGTGCCTAGTAATTCATTTTCCGATATTATTTGGAAACGTCCGCGCATGCATTAGAATGTGCTTGGTTTTGTGCGAAGACCGCCTATGGAGAATGCCCTTGGATTCTCCTTGGTTTTCACCTCTGTTGGTGATTGGCGGTTATGATCGGTGGCCTGGCTGCTGAATGAAACCACTGTTTATGTCCAGAAGTGTCTGGAGCAATTCTACGGTTAAGATCAGCGGTCATGACCGTCGTTCGAAACCGTCGTTCATACCTGATCGATTTTATCTTTCGGATTTGATTCTACGGTTTAATCGGCGGTTTCAAAACCGCTGAATGAAACCGCCGTTGTTCCCCTGCCTTTCTCGGGAGCCATTCGGCGGTTGTAAATGGCAGCCTGGTCGCCGATTGAAACCGCCGATCGGTGTGTTTCAGAGGTAAAATTATCTTTTCACATGCCCTGTTCTTGATGTCTACAAATATCTCACTTTCTCATTATCTGATTAAGTTCTTTTACTCCTTAGAACCCTAAACTTCAAAGAGAGATATTTAAGAGAAAATCAAATCAAAAACTCACCTTTAACCACTCAAATCAAATCAAATCCTTTTTGCATCAAATTTCATATTGCATCTTCTATGACTATATAGAATGCATCCATGCATGGGTTTGCATCATCACAACTTGCTTGGTAAGATTTTGATTAACTTCATCTTATTTTAGTATTTTTACTATCAAGCCATCTCTTTAAATTACTTGTATGTTTTAAATCATATGCTAAATACAAGAATAGAGAATTGATTGTGATGAATTGATTGAGTGTTGTATTGTGATAGCTAATTAGGTTTTTGCTTAATCTTGATTAGCTAAGCTATTTGACATGTCATTTAGCTCTTGATATCTAGGATTGATTTAATTGTTATATCATCATCCTAGATAAGCATCTAAGGTTCCCTAGCCTTGTTTGTTATTTGAATATTCATACATATTCACATAGGTTGCATTATCTCTTTATTGAGAATTAAGACTTGGGGCTAAGATTGCTTAGGCCTCAAGCAATTGGACTAGAGCCACTTTTAAAGGCCCGCGTGGTAGAAGTAGGGGGTTATTGACCGGAGTGTTAGACGAGGTCTACATAGGTTGTAAACTCTATTTCAATTAGTGGATTTCGAGGTTCGAGTGTGGCACACTATACAGCCCGTGGTTTTTCCCAGTGGTTAGGTTTCCACATATATATCAAGTGTTATTTAATTTCTGCACCATATTACACTTGTTATATTATTGTGACTAGTTAGGGGCATTTTCATAAAATTGACATACAAGCGAAAATTGGGTAATAATAGTTAAAATCTATTCACCCCCCCCCCCTTCTAGATATATTTATCATACACACCGAGTATTTGTTTCAAAATAAAATAATGAGATAGGGATCCACGAACCGCACTTAACAACAATGAACCGCACCAAATCATTCCCATCAAAAACCTTCATCACCAAGATTCACCAATTTCACTCTCCTGTGTTCGCCAAAACTCACAAACTCACTCTTTATTATGTTATCAAGTCAGGGGATAGAGAGAGAGAGTGTGTCGATGGGTTTCGAGAGAGGAAAAAGTGGAGGGAGACGGCATCGATGTACTTCGAATGTGGGAGTCTGTGGATTTGTGTAGGGTTTTGGACAGCTGTAATTGCCATTGTTTGGGTTTTGGACAGCTGTAATTGTTTGGGTTTTGCTTTGGAGGTTTTTTGAGAGAAAGAGAGAGGCAATAAAACAGTAAAGTGTTTGGGTTTTGCTTTGGAGGTTTTTTCAGAGAGAGAGAGAGAGAGAGGGAATAAAACAGTAAAGTGTTCGTTTTAATTTTCAAATCATCAAAAATGTATCCGGTCTACAGAAAACAGACAATGAAAAGGTAAAAAGACATCATTACTCTTGACTTTAAAATCAAAGTAAAAATCTTTTTCCAGATTTGAAGTTCCAGATTTCTCCGAACAAAGAAAAATAAAAATTAAAAAACTTTTGAAGAGATCCGAAGAGATCCGAAAAGATCTAGATTTATCAAAATCTCTTCGAACAAATTTTTTTTTTTTTTTAAGTTTTAAATAAAACTTGAGGAACAAAATAATTATATAAAAAAATTAAAAATAAAAAAAGAGAAAGAAATTGAAGAGATCTTGAAATATATAGATCTCTTCAAGCATCTATCAATGAAGGCTCTATCAAAGATGGAAGGATTATTCCTTAAAATGTTATTGAAAATAAAAAAAAAATGAATCTTAACAATAAATACAAGTGTTGTTAGGTATGAGGTAATCAAAAATGTCTGATTCTTGGAAAAGTTAAACACAATAATTTAATTCTTGGTACCTGTATACTTATGTTTGGTTATGCATGGGAATATTGTGTTAGATTCCTGGAATCTCAGATAACTATGTTTGGTTGCACATGAGATTTTTTTTTTCTTTGGAATGAGTTTTGAATTATAAATAATCATTTTTTTTTTCATAATTACATACAAAAAAAATACGATTATAATATTTATTTTTTTTAAACAAAACAGATTTGTCATATGATAAATAATTTTAAAATTTATAAAATTCCAATGTTTCTTTTTACATAAGCATCTCTTACTAATGAATGATAATCATTTAAGATCTCTATGTATTGAATCAAATTTGCAACAGTTCTTTTATTTACAACCAAAGGAAGACGAGCCATGTCTGCACATACAAATTTAAACCAATAAAAATTTTACAAAGGTTTGAGATGTTAGAAACCATTCTAAGAACTATACATGTCTAATTAACAGTAATGATTATTGAGCATATTTCAATAAACAAACAAGAAACCCAAATCCAATATGTATTATAATTTGAAGTGGTAGGAAACCAATAAAAAATAAAAAATGCAGCATTAGGGAGTAAAATCCAAAATTAGGCCCCATAACCAGCTTATGGCAACGTTTTTGTTACCAATTGAAACTATTGAAACTGTTAAGGTGTGTCTATAGGGGGGGGGGGGGGGGGTTGAATAGGTTTTAATAAAGTTAATTACCAATTTTTCTTGATTAGTCAATATTCAATAAAACATCCAATCTAAGCAAAATACAATCAACTAAATCTATGTGCGGAAAACAATAAATTGCACGATTGATTGATTTACGTGAGAAACCCACGACTGGGAAAAACTCACGGGCTAATATGTTAGTCACCTACGGTCCTTAAATCCACTACTTGAATGAAAGTTTACAACCTATGTTGACCCCAACAATTCTTGGTCACTATCCCTTCCACTCTTCCCAACGGGCCTTTAATAGCGATTCTAGACCTATTTACTTGTGCACTAAGCTACTTAGTCACAAGGATTTAATCACAATGAAGAGAACATAACCTATGTGAATATCAAGTGCATAAATACTAGGTTAACACATTTAATGATTGTCAAATCATGTATGAGCATGTCAATCAATCCTAAATATCATGTGGCTACATGTCATATAAAACTTAGTGTTGACAGTGATTTTTCGATGGTCAACCAGTCAACGATTTTAGGTTAACAAAACCTGTAGATACTAATGTAAATAAAGCGTAATGGAAATAGGAAATAAAAGAGAAAGAAATACGTGGTAAAACTCCGATGACCGGAGAAACGTCCACGGGTTGTTGCCATAGCAACTGAGTCAAATCCATTATTTTAATAAAAGAATACATGCTCTGCTCTCTATAATTCTTCCTAGATCTTAATCCCCCTCTGCATGGTGTTTTGCAAGTGTATTTATACATGGTTTTGCTAGGGTTTTGAGTTGTGCCATACCAGCAGAGGTTTACAGAGTTGGCTTTAGGATTCTTTTCCTATTTGATATAGTTTACGTATTTAATGCTACTAAGTCCAAATCTACTTTGGGCTCTGATAACCTGATGTATAGGAGAGAAAATTTGTTTGTTTCCTTGTTGGACTCTTGGAAAGGATCTGTTTGTTTCCTTGTTGGACTCTTGATAGCTGTACAACAGTTGACTTATGATTGCTTTGTCATCGTTGTATACCTTGTAAGTGGTGGAGAAACCCTATGTAGTTTTTCACGTTTATGCCAAGTAGAGCCAAACAGGCATATTCTTCTATTCGGCTTGCTCGGCTCTATTTGGTGTCACTTGCTTTCTTCGCTGAGGCTGTGTTGGTGCTAGATGGCTCGTTTGCGTGGGATGCCTATGTGTCTCTTTTGACCGATCCTTGACCTTTTGCTTATATGGCAGGGTTGGTCCATGTAGTTTGATGACGTGCCTTCACGGAAAATTGTATGTACAACAATACCCCCTTAAATATCTAGGCCGAGTGAACCCGCTCATCGGAATAGAAATCTTGACCTATTTACTCGACTAAGGTATTTAAAGAACTTATACTCAGGTTTTCCCCGATCATGATAAAGAACTTTTTATTTGGGTTTTTTTTCCCAATTAAAGACTGATTGTGCGGCCTCGTGATTCTAGTTCCTTGTCTTAGTGAGACTTCGTCTGAATTGCTCGTTGTTTTCTTCATTAATGTCCCATAAATCCAGTAATTATGGTTCTTTAATAATTCGAATACAATTAATGACGTGTCTTAATGAAACCCACGTACATTCGAATGACCCTGACTGAAATATCCTGACGGTGACGTTTGAGGATTTTTCTTGGCGGCTTGAAGACTTCTCGTGTTGCCACCTGCCTTCTCGTTGGTTGATATGTCAGGCGGCATTTATAGGACACGACCCTTGTGTTGGCTCATGCGTCACTACCCACGCCTCCTCATTTTCTTGCCTCTTTGCTTTTTATCCTAGGGTTTCGTTTTTGAAACCGGACATTACGCCTATTTAAACTCCTATCAAAGTGGTTTTTGGTCTTCACTTTTCTTTAATCCTCAAAAATCGCTCTTGGTATTTTTCTATCAAGCCTTTGAGCCTAGAAAAAAAAACCCAAATTCTTTTGAGAATTTCTTTTTCGTCTTGCTGTCAGGTTTAGTTCGAGCCCAGTTTTCCATAACCCAGACCTTTTCGCTCATCTTGAAGCCTCTTGCTTCTTCGTTTCTTTTAGGAACCTAGAACTCGCTATCCCAGATCTCCTCTCTTTCTCACCTCAGGTTTCCGTCCAGTGGTTCATCTGGTTCACATTTGTTCAGATATCTCTTCAAGGTTAGTTTCCATAGACCCTGTAGCTAGGCATCATCTTTTTGTTATTGGGATGGCTGCTATTGAGCACGATGACACTTTTTTGGCATCGCGTATTTATAGATTGATGGGGGACCAACCCCCAAATCAACCTTATTTTTTGAATGCTGATGTTTCGAGGCTTATTTATTAAGTTCCTCCTACCCCCGACTCTACTAAGTCTCCTTAACCTGAGGTCCATCAATCTGACTCTTATGTTTCTACTCGCAGCGATATTCATCCTTCAAATAGAATGGAGAAACGTGTTAGCAGGCGCCAAGTACGCAAGCATGCTTCCTCTCATGACATTAGGGTTGGGGCCCAAGTGTTAAATGAGAATGATGTGGAGGAAGAGCACCGAGCACACCGCATTTGTTTTTCTGTCAAGCGGGTATACGCTTATAATGTTGAGCTAAACGTAGTCGGTGATACCGAGATTGGCAAGTATATGCACCGGTTCGATTTGGATAGTGATCTTATTCGGCTGGCACCGGCTGGAGATAGGGTCGCATGGAACCCCCTGCCTAGGATGGTAGTGATTTACGGGGTGATACTCAATTGTGGTGTCACTCTTCCTCTCCAGCCTTTTATCACTTTATTTTTGGTTGAGGCTCAAATTGCTCCGGCCTAGCTTGCCCCAAACAGTTATAGGATCTTGATGTGTATGTGGTATATGTGGCACAAGATGAACTTGCCTCCACCAACTCCTAAAGAAATCAGGCATTTCTATACCCTGAGGCAGTTGGGTCAAACAGGGACTTATTTTTCTTCTTTCTAGCAAGCCTGACCATTGGAATCCCGTAGGGTGTAGAGATCGATGAAGAGGTTGAAGTGGCCATAGATGATAAAATGAAGGGTTTCATCTGGGGCTTTCATTCTTCGAATAAATTCTAGAAGAACAGTTGGTTTTTCGTTGGTGGAGGTTGGGGGCGGTCGATCAGCTTTGATCTTGATGGTGTTTGGGTGACGCGCAAGGTTCCTCGCTATTTCTGCTCGCCTGACACTTGGAATCGAACATCCCCCATCTTTACGAATGATGAATTAACCAGCCAAGCTAGGACAGCGGTACGCCCTTTGGAGAAGATAGGCAGGCCCTACATTTTTGACGAGGAAAAGATGATCAAGGCTCGTCTCTTCCCTCGAATTTCAACTCACCGCCGATGCTGTGAGTTTCTTTTAACTTTTTGATAGTTATCCTTAATCAATTTTTCTTTCTTGTTTTAGAAACATGCGACGTTTATTCCCGAGTTGACTATTTGGTTTCCAATGTTTGACGTAGATGTTGTATGTGATGCTTAAGCTTGTCGGATGAAAGTTGTTAGAGAGGTGAGCCGTAGGGAAACCGCCCGCCAATGAGCCGTCAGGATTGCTCCTCCAGAAGTTAAATCAGATGATGGTTCTTCTAATGATGCCAATGAAACTGATGGGGATGCTCCTGAGCATACGCCTGAGGAGATCCCCCGTCATAGCGTGAGTGAGCCGACTGTGGCGAGAAAAACAAAGGAATTGGCTGTAGACGAGGCAGTTGTTGGGGTAGGTGAGCAAAGTTCTATTGCTGCCAAAGGAAAACAAAAGGTTAGGGAGCCTTCTACTACTGTTGCGCCGGCTTTTCCTAAATCTCCCCCAATCGTTGTTGAAGACGAGGTCGAGGTTGAGGATTCGGCTGCTAACCTCGATACCCACGGGAGGCATTCTGGGAAGAGGAAGGCTCTTTTCTTACCTGTCCAATCTGCTCCCAAAGTCCCGCTAGTGGTTTAGTACATCGATTCTTCCTCGGGCGGTGAGGATGCTGGTATTGGGGTCACTAAAACAGAAGTGCATGCCTCTCCGAAAATTCAAACGGAGAGTCTTCCTAAAGGCCTTGCTAGCTCGTCTCCCAGGGTGGACCCAACAAATGATTTGAACGTTGCGGATCCTCCCCTTATGCTTAGTGCAGTTGAGGATGGCTCGGGAGATTCGGGCCATTCTAGGGAACCTACCCCTCAGGCCATGCTGAGGGCCATTGTAAGGATTCCCGTTGTTTTTAATTGGCTTATTTCGTGATCAAACCATATGTGGGGGTTCTTTGTAAGGGTAGCCTAAGTATCGGTCTTCTTGTTCGAAGCCCTTTGAAGACCTCGTGTTGATAAGCACCGAAGGTAAATTTCTATGTGCTTACCTTTCTTTGAAGAGATTTAGAAGCACACACACACTAAACATTCATTGCATATGTGTGCATTCTCTTCATTTGTCACAATTCACACTTGCACTTATTTATTATATTTTGTTGTGTGTTATTGTGTCTTGTTGTTGTGTTAATTCGTTTCCCGATAACTTTCGGAAACGTCCGCGCATGCACGAGAATGTGCTTGGTTTAGCGCGAGGACCGCCTATGGAGAATGCCCTTGGCTTCTCCTTGGTTTTCACCTTTCTAGGTGATCGGCGGTTATGATCGGCGGCCTGGCCGCCGAATGAAACCGCCGTTTCAGTCCAGATTGGTCTGAAGCTTTTCTGCGGTTAAGATCGGCGGTCACGACCGCCGTTCGAAACCGCCGTTTCAAGACCTGATTGATTTATCTCTCGGTCTAATTCGGCGGTTTAAACGGCGGGCATGAAACCGCCGTTCGAAACCGCCGTTCATACCTGGTTGATTTTGATCTCTCTGTTCTGTTTCGGCGGTTGGAATCGGCGGTCACGAAACCGCCGAATTAACCGCCGTTTATGCTCTGTTCTTCACGAGCTCAATTCGGCGGTCATGAACGGCGGCCTGGCCGCCGATTGAAACCGCCGATTGGCGCGTTTCTTTGAAACTTACTTAAACGACCACACTTTGATTTGGCCCCCTATATATATGCCACTTTGACTTTAGGTCAATTAAGAGAGTTCATATTCAGAATTCATACTTAGGATATTTTTCAAAGAGAAGAAAAATTCCAAGAACTCCATTCTTGATTCTCAAACACTTTTCATGATCATCAATCATCATCTAGCATCATCTTAGATCATCTAGATGTCATCTAGCATGGAATCTTCATCATACTTTGCTTGGTAAGCTTTTCACTAATATCTTACATGTTTTGTGTTTCTCTTATCTAGCAATCTCAATTAATTACTTGTTTGTTATTTTGTATGCTTTAGATACAATATTGAGATGAGTATGATGTATGTTTGAGATTTTATATTGTGCTTGCATATTAGGTTTTGTGCTTAATATTGATTAGCTAAACTAATTGACATGTCATTTAGTTTTGATATCTAGGATTATACTTAATTGCATATTAATCATCTTAGATAAGCATATAGGGTTTCCCTTGCTCTATGTTGCATTTTGGATATTCACATATATTCACTTAGGGTTGTATTCTCTTCAAAGAGAAAGTAAGTCTTGTGTGTAGCATCCGGGATTAGGTTGCTTAGAACGCAAGCAAATTGGACTAGGTTCACTCATACCGGGATTAGGTAGGTGTGTGATTACTTCCGGGATTAGGTTGTAATCGTTTGCACATTTAGTGGATTCGAGGTTCGAGTGTGGCTTACTTACATAGCCCGTGGTTTTTCCCGTGAGGGTTTCCACGTAAAAACCAAGTGTTGTTTTAATTTCCGCACCATATTACAATTGCTTGGTTATATTATCTTGAGGGCATTTTCGTAATTTTGACTAACACGAAAAATTGGGTAAAAAGCGTAAAATCTATTCACCCCCCCTCTAGATAGCTTTATACACACCGTGCTATTATTTGTTTCAATTGGTATCAAAGCGGGTTCCTAGACATACATAGGTGATCCTTGCTTATTTTGGTGTGTTTTGCATTTTGTGTGATTTTTGATCATTCATACATTTGCATTCATTTCATTCATTCATAAACACTATGAGTGGAAACGGTGGAAATGGTGGTGGCCACGAAGGAGCTTCTAGCACAAGGCCTCCACTTCTTACCGGATTGAACTATTCCCAATGGAAAGGGAAGATGGAATCCTACATATGCCAAATTCATGACCGTGCTTGGATGGCGGTGGAAGACGGATATGATCTCCCTATGATGACTCCCGATGGTGGAGGACAAGATGTTTTGAAGCCTAAGGCGCAATGGAACGCGCAAGAGTTTGAGGCTTCTAAGTGGAATAGGAAGGCTATGCATGCCATTATGTGTGCTATGGATGAGAATCAGTACAAGCTTATTCAGAATACTCAGATTGCCAAAGTGGCATGGGACATCCTTCTAGTTGCACATGAGGGAACCGAGGTGGTGAAGGAGTCCAAGCTTCAAGTCCTCCAAACTCAGTTTGAGCTACTTAGGATGGGAGAGGATGAATGCTTCAATGACTTCGAAATCAAATTGATGGATATTGTAAATCAAAGCCATCAACTCGGAGACCCGTATTCGGATAGGAGAGTCAAGCAAAAAATTATGAGATCTCTCCCCGATAGGTTTGAATCCAAGGTGACGGCCATAGAAGAAAATAGTGGCTACATGGATATGAAGCCAAGTGAGGTGATTGGGCGTCTCCTTGCATATGAGTCTAGGAAGGCTCCTAGCACCACTACTCCTCCTAAGAAGTCTAAAAGAATAGCTTTGAAAGCATCTAAGGATGCAAAGGAGGCAAAGCATGAATCGGATGAAGACCTTGCCTTATTTGTGAAAAGGTTCAACAAGGTTATGGGGTTCAAGAAGAAGAAGGGATTTGGGTCAAGAGGACAAGATTTGAAGAAAAAGAGTTCCTTCAAGAAGTTTGAGCCTAGACAAGAGAGGACCGAAAGGAAAGGGGTCCGATGCTTTGAATGTGGTGGGATTGGTCACTTTGCCCCCGAATGTGCTAATCACAATGATAAGAAGAAGAGCAAAGTGATGGCCGCCACTTGGAGTGGGAGTAGTGATGACTCCAATGAGGAAGATGAGTCTTCAAGTGAAGAAGAGCTCATGGCTAACCTCCTAGCTTTTGCCTCCTCACATAAGAGCAAAAGTGGTAGTGAGAAAGAGGAAATGAGTCAAGAGGAAAATGACTCAAGTGAAGAAGAAAGTGATTCCTCATCTAACTCCATAAGTAGTTTTGTGGAGAAAAAGGTGCTTGCTAAATGCCATGCCGAGTTTAATGATTTAGCAATCAAGAGCACAAGAAAGATCAAGATGTTGAGAGAAGAAAATCTTGAGCTTGCATCTCATAATGACCACTTAGGTGAACAAGTGGAAAAATTCAAGAAGATAGAAGATAAGCTAAGAGAGGAGTTAGCTTTATCTAGGAGGAATGAAGAAAGTCTAAAGAGTGAGCTTGAAGAAGTTAGAAATTCTATGACTAGGATTGATTCTAGCACCAAGAAGCTTGACCATATGCTTGGTGTTGGAAAGAGTCCATGTGACAAGAGGGGTCTTGGGTATGAAGATGACAAGAAGATCTCTACCTCTAACAAGACCGTGTTTGTCAAGAGCTTGAAGAAAGAAGAAACTTCATTTGTGCAAGCTCCTAGAAAGAAATTAGAAGTAGGACAATGCTCTAATGCACAAGTGAAGATGGGTCCAAGAAGGAAACCTCAAGCTCAACCCCCTAGGGTCTCTCAAGCCAACATTCCTCCTCAAATGGCTCACAAAGGAAAGAGACCTATCATGCAACCTCAAGCTAGGAAGCAACCAAGACCGGTTCAACAACGAAGAAGGATTGAACCCTTTCATCCACAAAGACAAAGGCAAGGTATGATTTCTTATTTCATCCCTATTTGTCACTTTTGTGGTTGTGATGGTCATATTAGACCAAATTGCTTTCAATATATTAAAATGTGTAGAAAACAAAGCATGATAGAGAAGAAAAAGAAAAGAGCCATGATGCATGTTCCTAGGAATGATAATACTATTATGCATGATCCTAGGACATCTAGAGCCCATATACCAAAAACCACTAAGAAAGCTAAGATTGTTTCTAGGTGGATTAGAAAGAATGACATTGTTTGCCATGTTGCTCAAATAGCCTTGAAGGCAAATTCTTCTAATTTTTGGTATCTAGATAGTGGGTGCTCTAGGCACATGACGGGAAACAAGAGTTTCTTCGAGACTCTTGTTATGGAGGAAGGTGGATATGTCACTTTTGGTGATGGATCCAAAAAGAAAGTTGTAGGGAAAGGAACCATTTCCGTTCCCGGATTACCCTCCTTATCCGATGCTTTATTTGTTGATGGCTTGAAAGCCAATTTAATAAGCATTTCACATCTAAGTGATGAAGGATATTCCGTCTTGTTTTGTAAAGATGATTGCTCAATCCTAAAGCCCGATGGACAAACCTTATTGAAAGGTATGAGATCTAGCGACAATTGCTATTGTCTTGAAGCTAGAATAGTCTCAAACAATGTGTCCATGGATGAGCAAATTGAGTTGTGGCATGAAAGACTTGGCCACATGAACTTTAGGGATCTACGGACCCTTGGAAAGTTCGAGTGTGTGCGTGGCCTCCCTAAGCTTGGGAAGAAAGCCAATGGTGTTTGTGGACCTTGCCAACAAGGAAAGCAAACTAAAAGCATGCACAAAAAGGGTAAGTATCTCACCACCAAGGAGCCTCTTGAGCTTCTCCACATGGACCTCATGGGTCCCATGCAAACCGAAAGTTTGGGTGGAAAGAGATACATTTTTGTATGTGTTGATGATTTCTCTAGATTTACATGGACATACTTTCTTAGAGAAAAATCCGAAACTTTTGATAAGTTTAAAATGCTTTGTACTAAATTACAAAATGAAATGAAATCTAACATTAGAAGCATTAAACGGATTAGAAGTGACCATGGGAGAGAGTTTGAGAATGCCTCTTTTGAAAGCTTTTGTGATAGCTTAGGCATCTCCCATGAGTTTTCGGCTCCTAGGACACCTCAACAAAATGGAGTTGTTGAGAGGAAAAATAGGGTCCTCCAAGAGATGGCCCGAGTGATGTTGCTTAGCAACAATGTCCCTAGGAACCTATGGGCCGAAGCCATCAATACGGCTTGCTATATAGGAAATCGTGTGTTCCTAAGGCCCGGTTCTAGAAACACCTCCTATGAGCTATGGAAGGGTAGGAAGCCAAATGTTAGCTACTTCCACACATTTGGAAGCAAATGCTACATTTTAAATGACCGTGATCAACTTGGCAAGTTTGATGCTAAGAGTGATGAGGGTATCTTTATTGGCTACGCCTTGAATAGTAAAGCCTATAGAGTTTTCAACTTGAAGACTCGAACCGTCATGGAATCATCAAATGTGGTCATTGATGATACTAGGCTCAAGTCTAATGACCATGAGGAGGAGGATGTTCTAGAGGATGACACTCCTTTGGAGAGGGTTGTGGTGACTCCCAATGTTGGGACATCTAATGAAGTCACACAACCCATTACTAGAGTTCCTCTCTTGGACTCTAAAGAACCCGCTCCATGGGTTAGGAAACTCCATGATAAAGAAGATATCATTGGAGAGGTAAATGAGGGTGTTAGGACTAGACGTCAACTTGCTAATCTTATTAGCTATACTTGCTACACCTCTCAAATTGAACCCAAAAAGGTTGAAGAAGCCTTACATGATGAATTTTGGGTTCTTGCCATGCAAGAAGAGCTAAACCAATTCGAAAGGAATGAGGTTTGGACTCTAGTTCCTAGGCCTAAGACCACTAATGTCATAGGCACTAAATGGATATTTAGGAACAAATCCGATGAGGATGGCAACATAGTGCGGAACAAGGCTAGACTTGTAGCACAAGGGTACTCTCAAATTGAGGGTATCGACTTTGAGGAGACATTTGCTCCCGTTGCCCGTCTAGAGTCTATTAGGCTTCTCTTAGTTGGTCATATACTTCTGCACTCAGGATGTCTGCCGAGCTTCCATTATCAATCAAGATCTTGTGAACTTCTCTATGACTGATCCGAACACTTATGACTAAGGCATCGTTCGGCCTAACATCTATACCATGTGAGTCAGCTTCAGTGAATATTATCAGGTTTCAGCCTTCCTTAATTCTCTTCGGGTCGAATTTGATAGAATTTACATCGAGGTCCATTCTAGCTTCAATCGCTTCCCAGATTTCTTGTATCCTTTCTCTGTTGCTCTTCCCAGTTGCTAGTCCACTGAAAATGGTGTTTATTGTTCCCTCATCTTTAGTTTTCTTCGGGCTTAGCTTTCTTCCTCGGTTCTCTTTCCGGCTGTCCCGGTTCCCATATATTTTTTCAGTTTTCTTTAGGACAATGTCTTTCAAATGTCCCTCTCGGATGAGGATCTCATTGTGGTCTTTAAGTTGGAAACATTTAGAGGTCTCATGCCCATTCTCCTTGTGAAAGCAGCAGTACTTCGTGGTATCCCTTCTAGCAAAATGTGATTGCCTAGGAGGTTCCTTCGGCATGTTCTTTTCTTCTAAGATTGCAACAACTTCCTCCTGATTTTTCTTCAGCGGGGTGTAGTTTGTGAACTTTCCTTGAAACTTCTGGTATGGTTGATCGGTCTTTGGATCATAACTACGGCGACCATCCCGACCATCCCGAGCTTTGTTCTTCTGCTTATCATTTTTCTGGCTCTTAGTGTTTTGAGTCTTGAACGCATTATCCTTGGCTTTGGGCACCTCTGGTCGCCTGCCATGTACGAAGTACCCACCTATTGCGGTTTCTTCTTCCTCGACTAGCGCGTACCCCCCAGCCATGTCTATCATATCTGCATAACTGGTTAGACGAGCTCTCCTCAGATCAAAAGATAGCTGGCCATTCTGCATGTTATTAATGAAAGCCGCAACGATGACTTCGTCATTTGCGCTTCCGATTTCTGACACTTCTTGACCGAATCTCCCCAAGTGCTTCTTGAGTGACTCATCCTTTCCTTGCTTGAGTTGGGACAAGTGAGCCACTGTAGGGAAAAACACGTGCACACAGCGGAAGCAAGACTAAAAAAGGTTTTAGTATGTTTTAAAATTTTTCCTTAAGATGAACCTTAACCCTTTAATTAATTAACATATAACTAAAAGTATCGTACCTTTGTCGCGTGATCCGATTGACGTTGCGTCGATGGTAATCCGCAAGATCTTCCAGTCCAACCATGAACATGAATCACCTGGGAGCGTGGCCTCCCTTTCTTTGAATTGTGTACCTGAGGATGGATAACAAGAACTTTTTTCTTTTTCGTTAGTCACTAAATCTCCAAAAGATAACAAAGAACATTCCGGTCACTTTTGAATTCTCAATCTAATGATCAAAACTCGCGTGAACCTTATTCGAAGATGTGCACAAAGCATATTGATGTATAAGCTACTAGTGCACTATCGAAGTAAAACGATCTCTTCTTTTTTTCTCTCTTGGCCAAATTCTCACTCTAATCTCTAGAGTTGGATTTTATTTTTCTCAAACAAAAGAAAATAACTCTCAAGCCTAGCAAGTATGGTGGCCAAATTCTATCCCTTCTAATATATAGGGTGACCGAATTCCTTGCCCTATCACATTAGGGTTGGCCGAAATCTTCTAATAGGAAAACTATGTAGTGGCTGAAATCCTCACTTGAAGAGGATTTGTGTTTCCACCAATGACTCCTATCAATCTTTTGATTTCCAAACTCTAATCCACTCTTTAGTGTATTTGTGACTATATCAAAAATTTCCTAATTTAACTAGATAAATAAAATCCTTTTATTTATCTTCTTATCAAATAAAGTCTTTTATTCTCATTATACTACCACAATAGTATACTACTAAGAAACATATTTCCTAGTCATAAGAAGTGTAAGGATTCCCGTTGTTTTTAATTGGCTTATTTCGTGATCAAACCATATGTGGGGAGCATGTAAGGGTAGCTTAGGAATGTGTTCAAGCTCAAGGCCCTTGCAAGTGTTAAGCACTTCAAAGGTAATTCTCTAAGTGCTTACTTGTCTTGAAGAGATAGTTGCACACACTCACATCTCATGCATATGTTTAATCCTTGTATGTTGTGTGTCTTATTTGTGTGCCTTAATGCTCATTAACATCTCTTCTTGCATGTTAGTTTGATTGCATCTTGCATATCCAATTGCCTTGTCATGCTTAGACTTAGGATTGCATTTTTGCACTGGGCGCTCCCAAAAGCGCTCTACAAAAGCGCTCTACGAACAGCCCCCGTTGGGCGCTGTACAGACCTGATCGATTTAATTCGGTCGCTGTAGAGGCGCTCTACAAAGCGCTCTACGTAGAGCGACCCCTCTGATGGCGCTCTACAAAGCGCTCTACGTAGAGCGCCCCTCTGTTTTCTCGCAAGAACAGAGCAAGGGGGCTCTACAAAGCGCTCTACAAAGCGCTCTACGTAGAGCGCCCATGGCAAAATTTGAGGCAAACTTATCAAAACGACCACACTTTGTTTTGGCCTCCTATATATATGCCACTTTGACTTTAGGTCAATTACAAGAGAGTTCATATTCAGAATTCATACTTAGGATATTTTTCAAAGAGAAGAAAAATTCCAAGAACTCCATTCTTGATTCTCAAACACTTTTTCATGATCATCAATCATCATCTAGCATCATCTTAGATCATCTAGATGTCATCTAGCATGGAATCTTCATCATACTTTGCTTGGTAAGCTTTTCACTAATATCTTACATGTTTTGTGTTTCTCTTATCTAGCAATCTCAATTAATTACTTGTTTGTTATTTTGTATGCTTTAGATACAATATTGAGATGAGTATGATGTATGTTTGAGATTTTATATTGTGCTTGCATATTAGGTTTTGTGCTTAATATTGATTAGCTAAACTAATTGACATGTCATTTAGTTTTGATATCTAGGATTGTTCTTAATTGCATATTAATCATCTTAGATAAGCATATAGGGTTTCCCTTGCTCTATGTTGCATTTTGGATATTTACATATATTCACTTAGGGTTGTATTCTCTTCATAGAGAAAGTAAGTCTTGTGTGTAGCATCCGGGATTAGGTTGCTTAGAACGCAAGCAAATTGGACTAGGTTCACTCATACCGGGATTAGGTAGGTGTGTGATTACTTCCGGGATTAGGTTGTAATCGTTTGCACATTTAGTGGATTCGAGGTTCGAGTGTGGCTTACTTACATAGCCCGTGGTTTTTCCCGTGAGAGTTTCCACGTAAAAACCAAGTGTTGTTTTAATTTCCGCACCATATTACAATTGCTTGGTTATATTATCTTGAGGGCATTTTCGTAATTTTGACTAACACGAAAAATTGGGTAAAAAGCGTAAAATCTATTCACCCCCCCTCTAGATAGTTTTATACACACCGTGCTATTATTTGTTTCAAGAAGATTTTAATTCTTAATTAAATAATTAACTAATAGATTAATTAATTTCCATTTAATCAAATAATAAAATAAAATAATATTTTAGACTAATAAATTAGCCTTGCCAACCATATACAAATACATGGGCCAAATATTATTTTTCCATTCTATTAATTCCATTGGACCTTAATTAAAAGGCCCACATGTGAACTAGGCCCATTTTTACTAAAAGAAACAAGTTCACATGCCTTAATACAATTCTAGATGGACCTATAAATTAGTCCGGTAGAATATATCAAGTGATCCATACAAGTCCGTGTGGATTGGGAATCTTGGCGGGCTATCTAAATTTAAGCTTCAATAGACATGACCCAATCACAATCAACAAAAAAAGCACTTAGGTTCGATCTATTAATTTTTGTTCATTCTACTAAAGAACTAAAATTGCACTTTTAAATAAAGATGGAATAAGTAAAAGTTCCTCATTCATACCCTAGACAATCTTATTGGAGATAGTGAATCCTTGTGAATAATATCAGTAATCGCTAAGAGCTCATAGACCACCTATAGCTCTCCTAGTTACCATATTTATTCATATGACCACATTTTGAACTTGGATATTTTGACTTGTCCAGAAGCCATGTTTTCAATAGACACTATCGAAAACTCAATGTTGAGATTTAATATCCAATACCTCAAAACATCCATATGATGATATTATATTCTCATTTAATAAATGAAGCCACGATGTCTATATCTATAAATGAAGTCCTCTATTGATTAGCAAATGAATACCACCAAACTATCGATGATAGACTATGATGTATAATCGTACTCATTGATAGCTCAAATGATAACACTTGTAACCATAAGTCCATCATTTATCTCAGGAGTAAGATAGACTCTTCGATTGTCCTGATAATGAAAAGACTTTTATCTACTAATGGTTCTAGATAAAGTATTTCATTGTGATCATATTCAATGCACCTAGTGCACTAGATTCTTTTACTCAAAACCACTTTGATGATTTAGACTCATCATAACACATTTTATCACACTCAAATGCTAGCAAAAGTATCTACAACTTTAACAAGATAAAGGTGCCCAACATTTACCTTAAGTTGTGAATATTTATTCAAGACTAACTAAAGAATTATATCTACCTCATACATATCCAGATGTACGAACAATTCTTCTTTTCTCATAGTCTTTTGACCTTATGATTATTTACTTTTGACAATTATAATATTCAATCTATAAATGCTATAAGATTTGCTTAAAATAGAAATCACTTTATTAATATGATAAGATTGTCAAAAACAATATTACACTCTTGCTATTGAGCATAATCCTAATAGCCACCGACTTCTTTCTATGCACATTTCCGAGGAATTGCCTTGAGAATGCTTTACTCAACTCGTTGAAGTTGCTTATGCTTGCGGCTGGCAATCTCCCGAACCATCGAGAACCTAAATCCCCGAGTGTCTGTAGGAAGTTGAGACATAGCAAGGCGTCATTGTGAATGTACTAGGCCATGGCACTTTTATACCTCTTGACATGCTCTTTCGGGTCCGTGTCTTTCTTGAATTGTTCCACATGTGGCATTCTAAACCTTTCTAGGAAGGACATCCGGAGAACGCCATTGGTTAAAGGGCTACATGATTCATCGTTTGATAGCTCATTACATCCGTAACGCTGAACTAAAGCATCCATCTGTCACCGGTTATTCTCCACTTCTCGGGTCAAGCTTTGCATGAGTATATCCCTGTCACCTTCTAGTTCTCCGCTGGGATTGAAACTTTGATTGATGATTAATCCCGGCCTTTGTTCCTCAAAGTCTAGTTTTCGGGTTCCGCGATCCAGCCCATGCAACCGGATTGTTCCCCTTTGACATTTACGGTGATGATGTCGGTCGTTTTCCTTGGATGACGAAATCTCTATTTGATTGAAATCATCTTCCCTATGGGGGCGCCCGTCCTCTTCATGTCCTTTTCACGTTCTCTATTGGCTTGGGCCTGTCTTTTTGACAACGTTTCCGGCCAATCTGACGGATTTTGACCCATCTTTAGTGGTGCATCTGGTGTTGGACCAACTATTATGGAACGTAGCCGGCTTTGCGGTTGGTCTGGGGAAGTTAAGCCTTCCGTGGTAGAGAGGACAACCTCCTGTTTAGCCACATTAGATACGAGTTGTTGCAGAGAGTCCCAAAATCGTTGAGCGATCTCCTCACTGGTGGGAGGGAAACGCTACATACCAGCCACGGCTGTGGGCTGATCTCCGACCGTCAGGAAGGCCTCCGTGAGAGTGACGTCTCCTAATGTGCCGCCTGGTAATTCTTGACTCTGTTTGGAATCGCCGCCACCTCCTTCGCCAGCTATTGTTTCGCAAGAGATCTTAGAGTTGAGTTCTGTAATGTCTCTCCCTCTTTCTAACACCAATTGTTGACGGTGATTTTTCGATGGTCAACCAGTCAACGATTTTAGGTTAATGAAACCTATAGATAAGAATGTAAATAAAGCGTATGGAAATAGGAAATAAAAAAGAAAGAAATACGTGGTAAAACTCCGATGTCTGGAGAAACGTCCACAGGTTGTTGCCTTAGCAACTGAGTCAAATCCACTATTTTAACAAAAGAATACACACTCTGCTCTCTCTAATTCTTCATAGATCTTAATCCCCCTCTGCATGGTGTTTTACAGGTGTATTTACACATGGTTTTCCTAGGGTTTTAAGTTGTGCCGTACTAGTAGAGGTTTAGAGAGTTGGCTTTATGATTCTTTTCCTATTTGATATAGTTTACGTATTTAATGCTACTGAATCAGAATCTGCTTTGGACTCTGATAGCCTGATGTATAGAAGAGAAAATCTGTTTGTTTCCTTGTTGGACTCTTGGTAGCTTTACAACAATTGACTTATGATTGCTTTGTCATCGCTGTATACCTTGTAGGTGGTAGAGAAACCCTATGTAGATTTTCACATTTATGTCGAGTAGAGCCGAATAGGCACATTCTTCTATTCGGCTTACATGGCTCTATTTGGTGTCGCTTGCTTTCTCCGCTGAGGCTGTGTTGGTGCCAGATGGCCTGTTTGCGTGGGATGCCTATGTGTCTCATTTGACCAATCCTTGACCTTCTGCTTATGTGGCAGGGTTGGTCCATGCAGTTTGATGATGTGCCTTCACGGAAAATTGTATCTACAACAAGATCATATATAAACTATTAATTATTTTAAATATATTTCACATGAATACAACATGATTTTTTTTATTAATAAAAATATTTTAAAAATTATAAACTTATCTATTTATTAACCACCACCCGGTGGTAAGAATACTTATTCAGTCCAGTAATGTCTCAGATTCTAGCCGTTGCTACTAGATGGGGTAGTTTTTATTTTTTATTTAATAAATAAAAAAAAAACGTATCTATTTATTCATTTAATTTATGAAAAGATGAGGTTGATCTAGTGGCATACCCCTCACACCTACACCATGGTTTTCGATTTGAGTCGTGTTCCCTCTCCCAAACCTCAAATAATTGTAATATTTCAAAACATATATATATATATTATCGTAGTAAGTAAAAGTTGGCACCCAAAAAGTGAAGCAACACCTAATACAAGCTAATACCACCATTCCTCATTGTATTAGAATTTTAGAAAGTGCGCCTGTCAATGTATTAGAACAATTACTTTGTATTAATTAATACAATACATACACTACAAAAAAAAATTGGCTATTGGGACGATTTTTTTTTGTCCCTATAGGTCAAAATCGTCCCAATATCGTCCCAAGAGGTCTATTGGGACGAATAAAATTCGTCCCAAAATACATCGCCTCAGGTGGGTCGCAATAGCTTCTTTGGGACGAAAATTGAAATTCGTCCCTTAAAACTATCTATAGGGACAATTTTTATTCGTCCCAATTGATAATATATAGGGACGAAATTATTCGTCCCAATAGACATTTTTTAGGGACGAATTGTATTTTCATCCCCTTTGAAAATCTATAGGGACGAAATTTAAAAAAAAAAAATTAAAATTTTTTTTAAAAAAATTAAAAAGAAATTAAAAAAAAAAAATTAAAAAGAAATTGGTTCTTTGCCTTCAAATGAAGGCCAACCCACGACCCACCCCCACCCAACACACCAGCACGCCCCACCAGGCTGAAATCACAAGTTTAATTGTGATTGCTTGGCGTCGAACCTGGCACACTCAGGTTATGAGCGCCTTATCCACCACGCTGTTACTTTGATTGTGATAATAAAAGCATAATATATATCTATATATATATATATATATACATAAATTCTATTATCAGTTCGAACTGACAAAAGTTATATCAATTCCTTGCATGTGGGCCACTGGATTTAAATACTTTGACTTGGCTGTATGCACTTGTCAGTCAAAGTATTTAAATTCAGTGGCCCACATACAAGGAACTGATATAACTTTTATTAGTTCGAACTGATAATAGAAAGACTGTATATATATATATATAACCTCTGCTTGTTATTAAATTTTTATTGATTATTTTCAATCAATTTTTTTTTTAGATTGATTCTACTAATTTAAATTTTATTTTTATATAATAAATAAATTGATATTAAAAAATGTTTATTATAACATTTAATTAAATTATTTTGTCAGATCAAAGGGTCAATCGTTAATCATATATATATATATATATATATATATATATATATATATAACCTCTACTTGTTATTAAATTTTTATTGATTATTTTCAATCAATTTTTTTTTTAGATTGATTCCACTAATTTAAATTTTATTTTTATATAATAAATAAATTGATATTAAAAAATGTTTATTATAACATTTAATTACATTATTTTGTCAGATCAAAGGGTCAATCGTTAATCATACTCAAAATTAGACATGACTCGGTTTCCGGTTCTCGATTCGGAACCAGCGGTTTCGATTTTCGATTCGGGTTTACAAAAGACTCGAAGAACAAAATGAAAAGGCTGAACAATGGAAGATTCAAAACCAAAAAAATCTCTGGGGGCGCTGCCCCCACACCTCCAAATGCGTTTACGTAGCGTTACTAAACTAATTATCCAATGATGTTCAACCTCCATTGGAGGTCTGTTTAACAGACCTCTATGAAGAAGATGAAAGAATAATAATAATAAAATAAAATAAAATAAACTTCAAAGTAAGAGAATGTGTGTAAAATAAGGGCATTTTGGTCCGTTCACCATAATAAGTGTATTTTAAACTTAAGTTATTAAAGTGGTGACTTTTTTACAAAACCACTTTAAAAATGTGACATTTTCCACCATTTTCACATTTCGGTTTTCGATTTGGAACCAGCGGTTCCAATTCCGATTCCGATGATTCAGTTCATTTTTTAAAAAATAATAGAAAATCATTCAAGACTAATAGTTATTGATCCTTATGAAGAACTTATTGGTAAAAAACAAAATTTATCTCGATAGAGAACCACTTTGGACGAACAAAATGATTTATATTGTATCATTTTCTAATTTATATGGTAATTTAATTATTAATATATCTTTAAGGAAAAAACTTTAAAAAAAAAAATCAAGAATTTTCAACAAAATTAATTAATTATTAAAATTTTAAATAAAAAGAAAACCTATTGGGACGAAAATAATTTGTCCCAATAGACAGTCTATTGGGACGAATTACGTATTTCGTCCCAGTAGACATCCTATTGGGACGACAATAATTCGTCCCTAAAGGTCAATAAAATTAAATAATCATTATAATTTTAAATAAAAAGAAAACCTATTGGGACGAAATACAATTCGTCCCAATAGACTGCCTATTGGGGTGAATTATGTATTTCGTCCCAATAGATGTCCTATTGGGACGAAACAAATTCATCCCTATAGATCAACAAAATTTATTAATTTTAAATAAAAAGAAAACATATTGGGACGAAATAAATTCGTCCCAATAGGTATTCTATTGGGACGAAATATTTATGTCGTCCCAATAGATGCCTTATTGGGACGAAAATAATTCGTCCCTAAAGGTCAACAAAATTTACTATTTTAAATAGAAAGAAAGCCTATTGGGACGAAATAAATTCGTCCCAATAGACGGTCTATTGGGACGAATTCTGTATTTCGTCCCAATAGAACAAGTCTATTGGGACGAATTATTTAGTTCGTCCCAATAGATATCCTATTGGGACGAAATATAGAATTCGTCCCAATAGACAGTCTACTGGGATGAAATTTATTTCGTCCCAATAGACCTCCTATTGGGACGAAAAAAAAGCGTCCCAAAAGAATTTTGTACCAATAGGGCTTTTTGCTTGTAATGATAGTAGCACTACCTTACTACATACCCGCCTCTTATCCAATGTAATGCGGGGTGCCAAACACGCCCTAATAGGTTAGTCATGAAACTTTTTAGTTGTCAACATAATTGTTGGACTTGGATGATTTACAGTCTTAGTTTACAGCTTAATCAATGATATCAATCAAGTCAGTCTTTGTTTTCTTCTTGTTATTTAAAAAAAAAAAAAAAAAAAAATGCAGAGTTAGTTAGAAAACCAGAATTCTGGTAAAATGATCCAGTGCAACTTGGTTCAGCTAACTAACAGTATAGCACCAACAAGATCAAGTGGCCATTGTGAAGGTTTAGATATCACATATCAGATGGTTATTATAATTAAAAGCAGCCGATATCAAGTTAGCCAAAAGCAGTGTAAAACAACTCCTAATAATCAATGGCTAGGATTACAAATAAAGAAGTTTGTTAGAGATAAATGGTCATGATTGACCAGATCGAGCTCTTGTATGTAAAGGTACAGCTCTTTTATATCAATGAAAAAGCTTGATCTACATAAGCCATTGTTAAGAATTTGAGTTAGCTTTCTGTTGCTTGGTGCCTAGCAAAGCTTGATCTACATCTTAGATCAACTTTACATCACAAGTACAACACATTAACATTAGAATTGTTCTAACATATTAGGTTAGTAATTACAATCCAAACACCAGTAATTAATAATTAGTTTTGAAACCATCTAAATTTACTTGTAATTATTTCATATAAATAAATATATATTAAAAAACTTAATAATACAGGAGAAAGCTTTAAATAAAAATAAAATAAAAAATGTATAACTAATTAAGGTGTGTGTGGTGCAGCAGTAGCAGGAAGATGAGCCAACCAAGGAAGCAGTTTTTGATGAACCAAGTCAGGTCTGTCGTCATGGGGACAATGTCCAACTCCTTCCAATACAAATAGCTTTACATTTGAATTTTGAGCAGGTAGAGATGAGAAGTATTTACCAACAGGTCCATCAAGAGGAGTGAATGTGTCCTGATCACCCCATAAAACTAGAACTGGTAAGGATGAGATTCTTGGCATCAACTGCACTGGGTTCGGCCCTGGAGGACCTGTTATGATCGAAACAAATGCATCAAGTGCTCCTTCATCATTTGCCGGTTCACTAATGATCTGCACATGCATACCAACAAGCCAGGGAGCTAGCCCTGATATCAATTCTATATAAAACAGGAGATCGATGGATCGTACGTATTAGTAATAATAATATTACCTGTATTAGAACTTCATCCACGGATTCCTTATTTCCATAGACAGACAGTAGAATATTGTTCAATGTATCTCTTTGTTTTACAAGGTCAAAAATGGCAGAAGCAATTACCCTTTGCTTCAAGAGAAAATCGATGAACCAGAGCAGAGGTAGCAACAACTTAATTCTCCAATCATCAACAATTGCCTTGTTATTCATGCCACCAGAGCAATTCAAGAGCACGAGGCCTTGGACAAGCAGTGTTTTACTACTGGATTCTTCCAGGAAAGTAAAATGAAATCATTAGATCGAATAAGTGGTGCAAGTAAGACAGAATAATATTTAATTTATACCTGAGGCAGCAATGACACAAGCAAGACTGCCAACAGAGTTGCCTATAAGCACAGTTGGCTTCCCAACAACTTCATCCAAGAAGTCTAATATTAACTGTACACATGTATGTATAATGTATAATGTATTATGTATAACACATGTACGTATATGGATTATTATGAAGAGATGCTTCCACATACCTCAGCCCATGCCTCCATAGTATATGAAAACCCTGCAGGCTTATCTGAGGCGCCAAATCCGACAAGGTCAATGGCGTAAACCGTGTAGTATTTTGATAGTGTGCTAATATTCCTGAAATGAAGCACATCAATCAAAGGTCTATCTATATACAGTATATATGTAAATAATCAGAGTAAAAATGAGAGGTTGAACCTGCGCCAGTGAGGAATGGAGGCGCCGAAGCCATGGACAAGAAGAAGGTGGGGAGAATTATATGGAGAACTAGAATTAGAAGAAGAAAGCAAGTAATTAATGGAATAACGGCCCTTCCATTGCCACTTTTTGGATCTCTCCCTTATCTCTTCAACATCCAATACGTCTCCCCCAGTACTGGTAGTACAACAAGGAACAAGTTTCAGTGATCTCTTTCTCTGCTGCAAATTCTGATTGCTCACCAGACCTATTCCATTTCCAACCGGAGGGGAAGCTCTTACTGTCCACACACTCATTCTTCTGTTCTCAATTCCACACACCTACTACCATACGGATAAAATAACAAATATCAATTTTTTAAAATATTTTGCTTTTTTACTATCCGTAGTCCCTAAGTTTTGTAAATATATCAATTTGGTCATAAAAAGGTAGAATAACTACTGATTTTCCCTTAAAAACAAATTTACACTTAACAATCTTAAAGATTTATTATGATGATACTTATAATATGATTTGTACTCCCCCGCTTAATTTATTGTGCATGACCCCTATTATATTTGCTGCTTATGAAAACCTAATTGATTGGAATGTTTAAGTAAGAGAAAGTTGACCGAATAAAGCCCGTTACTGATGTGATCGATATCGTTGGGCTTGGTGTACCTTAGCTACATTATTTATGTTGGATATGGTATGTGATGGGCTATTATATATGTGTGGGATGATCCTTTTGTAGTTTGCCTTCCATTAGGATTGTGAATCCTCTATGGGTTAGGATTCAAGTAAATAACAATATATATAGGAGGTCCATACTCTCACTAACATATCACATAGTGATTATGTTGGATATGGTATGCGATGGGCTATTATATATGTGTGGGATGATCCTTTTGTAGTTTGCCTCCCATTAGGATTGTGAATCCTCTATGGGTTAGGATTCAAGTAAATAACAATATATATAGGAGGTCCCTACTCTCACTAACATATCACATAGTGATTCAGAATAAAGTAGCCTCCTCATTAGGTGATATGAAGTAAGGTGAGTAAAGAATAGAAGACTCTCTATAACGTTGATAGTTTCTGCTGTGCTTCCAGATACTCATCTATTCATACTTGTATATACAATACTGATTCTATTTTTATATATAATGTTAACAGTGGTATCAAAGCCTCTCATATTATTACATAGGTTGAATCTATTTGTTTTTAAACACTCTAGATTGTTTTTATGATTGTGTTTTAATTTGAATATCTGGATTCGTAATTAAGTAATTAAATTTATCAATCAACAGTATGCGAATCACTTGTTATTATACCATAGTCTGGTCCCCACATATTCTAACAACAATATTAAAATCTAAGTGTGAGTTATTTGTTATTATGACGTGGAATGCATGTTTGTATTTTATGTGTTGATTACTTTATTTGAATCTAAAGTATTCGGGTCGGCTACTTTGCAGCGCTGCATGATGCAGGGACCTCCTATATATATTATACCATAGTCTGGTCCCCACATGATGCAGCCAGTCCTTCAATATTTGGCTGCCAAGTGCCAGCAAAAAAATATACAATTTAATGGAACAGTCGGTTTAATGCAACCGGCTGTTCCCTAATTCTAAAAAAAAATTATAAATTTAATAATTATAACATTTATAAATTATCACTAGTGGGAGAGGCAAGCGCAATGCATGTGTCAAATTTATAATATTAAACTTTAAATATAATATACATGCATATATTATATATATATATAATCTTATAATTTACTACATAATAATAATAATAATAAAATGATTACAAATTATCAGCGGTAGATGATTCACAATTATCATTAGATATTCGGTTTAAAATAGCTTTATATTTCTTAATTTTAGCCTTTAAAGCTTTATTCTCTTCGGCTGTCTCACCGTATCCTTCATTCATTCTGTGGTAACACCATTTATAGTATTGATAGTTTGAGAAGTTGACATCACAAACTTCAAATTTGTAATGCCTTTGCAGGTAATCAACTGTTTCTTTAGCTGCATCTTGCTCAGACTCATTTTTGTTGTTTGAAAGTTTACCCCAGAACATTTCGGTTTTGAGTTCGGAGTCAATACCAAGATCGATCTAAACGTATGTTTTATACAATTCTGGACCATCAACTTCGTATCCATAACTTTATTTATCGATATTTAGTTTTTCGACAACATTTTGAAGCAGGCTTTTATAACATATATCGATACACAAAGGTTCCATATTGATAAATCTGCACATGCACAGAGAAAATATAATAATATCACAATTTATTTACTTAATTAAAAACTTGATAAATAACACTAAAAAATATCAAACTGAACTGGCAAATTACTAAGATAATAATTTGACTTCATGGATGCATATTTAAGTTTGATTTTCTCCCATGCCAAGCATAAATCACACATTTAAAAAAACAAAGTTCTTGTTAGTCACTCAAATTGAATCAACCAAAGAACAGAAAGTTTTTTTTTTTTGTCGTTGTTTTGTTTTAATGGCTCTTAGAACTTGAAATGGGCTTTGTTGGGTTGGGTTTGGACCTCAATAAAACATATTTCGACTCTAAACTAATGACAAGGTTGGATTTGTTTTTTAAAAATAAAAGGGCAACACATTATCCAAAAATTCACTCTTTCCAATTCCACTACCTCTCTCTCTTCCTTTTACTTCACACGTTTCCAAACTTAAAAAATCCAAACACTCATTATCTCTTTTCTTCTCTATCTCCAAATACTATTCCTCTCTCTTCTCATACAGAACACTCAAACTTTGAATCTCTTCTTCTCTTCTTCATATTTCATTTCTTCATCTCTCATCGTTCTGGATTTGTTATTTTCTTCTCTTTTCAGATGTTTTTTTTTTTTTTTTTATCTTAGTTTTCTTATCTTTTTCGGCTTTTTTGTTCTAAAATTGTTTTTTTTTTTATAATTATTTCTTGATTTAAAGTTTTACTTTTTTTTCTACAACATCAGATTCTATTTTTTTTCCTATCATAGTTTTTAGATTTCCTGTCTTCATAGATCATAGTTTAGATTTCTATCTTCTTCGGATTTTTGATTTGATGATATTTTTAGGTTTCTTTAAGGCTGTTAAAAAAAAAAAAAAAAAAAAGATAAAGGATATAGTGGTAAAATGGACAATTGCAGGCAGGAAAACAAAAAAAAGGACACAGAGGGAAATAACCTAAATGGTCACACCATGAATTGCCCTTTAGAAAAAATAAGGCTCTTTTATATATATATATAGGACTTATGTCTTTCTATACTTTCTTCTTCTTCCTTCGATAGCCTGTCTATGAGATGAATAATAGTCTGTAATAATATTAGTATGCTCTGTGCTTGCCTCTGAAAGAGGATCATGCACATCAGAAGGAGAGATTGATCATTTGGCTTAAGGTCCCTTTCTGTCTCTGGATGGTTGGATTGTTAGTACCCTGTTTAGGCCGTGGGTAGGCCGCCATTATGGGGAAAACACAAAAGCTCTAGAGAGACAGTTCAGGGCTCCCTGCCACCAGCCAATGGTATCAGAGCCTCGATTACCTGGAGTCCATGAAAAGAGTTAAACTATTATAAGTTTCATAGATATGGTATAGAAGGAAGAAGAAGAAAGTTTAGAAAGATATAAGTGATAAACACAACACACAAGATTTTATTGATTTTTTGCTTCTAATTTTGACAAAAGTAGGCCTTCTCTTATCTAGGGGAAGAGAGGCGAAACAATCCAAAAAAAAGCTACAGGGTAGCGGTAGACAAAATAAAAGCAAACAGTACAAAGATAGGCCATTTCTGGATATGGCCGACACATAGCAATAATTAAAGCAGATAGAGCAACCCAATAATTTACATAAACAATTCGAAGATAAGGAGGAATCAAGGACTGCTGAGATTGCAATTAACATGGTCTTTATCGTCTGAATCATGGGCTCCACAGATGGAGCAGGGCCAGGTGGCAATGTCCATGGGGTCTTGTGAGTCAATCATGTAGGAGTCTTGAAATGGGTTTCAGCTTTGAAAGGGGTCTCGAGGGATGTCTGGCAAGATGAATATTTCTTTGGTAAAGACATTATTGACATCACAAAGAAAATTGAGCAGAGAGATCTGGAGGTTGTTGGGGTATGATTTTTGATAATCATAAGTAGTGAACCATTCATAGCTGGTGTTGATTGTCCACAGAAGTTTTGTGTGGGGATTATACCGATATGGCCTATGGAGTATCCAGATGCAGGAAACAGAGGAGGCTGACTCAGGGTCAAGCTTCCACATGTTGTATCTTCCCATAAGCTCGGTGAGCTCTCTTTTCCAATTTGCTAAAGGTGTGAACCATTGTAGGAAAGTCCATAACAGAGAATTCTGGTGGGAAGGATCATGGAGATATCCATATAGAGTCTATAGAGGAAATACTTGTAAGGTTCCCATTTGTTGATTGGCTCATTTCGTGGACAAACCACATATTGGGGTTCTTTGTAAGGGTAGTCTAGGTATCGGGTTTATTGTTCGAAGCCCTTTGAAGACCTCGTGTTGATAAGCACCGAAGGTATATTTCTTTGTGCTTACTTGTCTTGAAGAGATAGTTGCACACACTCACAACTCATGCATATGTTTAATACTTGTATGTTGTGTGTCTTATTTTTGTGCATTAATGTTCATTAACATCTCTTCTTGCATGTTAGTTTGATTTCATCTTGTATATCAAATTGCATTATCATGCTTAGACTTAGGATTGCATTTTTGCATTGGGCGCTCCCAAAAGTGCTCTACAGAAGCGCTGTACGAACAGCGCCCATTGAGCGCTGTTCAGACCTGATCGATTTAATTCGGTCGCTGTTGGGACGCTGTACAAAGCGCTCTACGTACAGCGCCACTCTTTGACTTTAGGTCAATTAGAAGAGTTCATATTCAGATTCCATACTTATGATATTTTTCAAAGAGAAGAAAAATTCTAAAGAACTCATTTTTAGTTTACTCAAACACTTTTCCATGATCATCAATCATCATCTAGCATCATCCTTGATCATCTAGATGACATCTTGCATGGATTCTTCATCATACTTTGCTTGGTAAGCTTTTCACTAATATCTTACATATTTTGTGTTTCTCTTAACAAGCAATCTCATTTAATTACTTGTATGCTATTTTATATACTTTGAATACAAGTTTGAGATTAGTATGATGTATGTTTAAGAAGTTGTATTGTGATAGCTAATTAGGTTTTGCGTTTAATCTTGATTAGCTAAACTATTTGATTTGACATGTCATTTAGTTTTGATATCTAGGATTGTTCTAATTGCATATTAATCATCTTAGATAAGCATATAGGGTTTCCCTTGCTCTATGTTGCATTTTGAATATTCATATATTCACTTAGGGTTGTTATTCTCTTCATAGAGAAAGTAAGTCTTGTGTGTAGCATCCGGGATTAGGTTGCTTAGATCGCAAGCAAATTGGACTAGGTTCACTCATACCGGGATTAGGTAGGTGTGTGATTACTTCCGGGATTAGGTTGTAATCGTTTTACACATTTAGTGGATTCGAGGTTCGAGTGTGGCTTACTTACTAGCCCGTGGTTTTTCCCGTGAGGGTTTCCACGTAAAAATCAAGTCTTATTTAATTTCCGCATTTTATACTTGATTTATTGTTTCATCTATTTAGGGGTAAATTCGTAATTTTGACTAACACGAAAAATTGGGTAAAAAGCTTAAAATCTATTCACCCCCCTCTAGATAGTTTTATACACACCGTGCTATAATTTGTTTCAATTGGTATCAGAGCGGGTTCCTAGACATACATAGGTGATCCTTGCTTTTTTTTTGGGTGTGTTTTGCATTTTGTGTGATTTTTGATCATTCATACATTTGCATTCATTTCATTCATTCATAAACACTATGAGTGGAAACGGTGGAAATGGTAGTGGCCACGAAGGAGCTTCTAGCACAAGGCCTCCACTTCTTACCGGATTGAACTATTCCCAATGGAAAGGGAAGATGGAATCCTACATATGTCAAATTCATGACCGTGCATGGATGGCGGTAGAAGACGGATATGATCTACCCAAGATGACTCCCGGTGGTGGAGGAGAAGAAGTTTTGAAGCCTAAGGCGCAATGGAACGCGCAAGAGTTTGAGGCTTCTAAGTGGAATAGGAAGGCTATGCATGCCATCATGTGTGCAATGGATGAGAATCAATACAAGCTTATTCAGAATACTCAGATTGCAAAAGTGGCATGGGACATCCTTCAAGTTGCACATGAGGGAACCGAGGTGGTAAAGGAGTCCAAGCTTCAAGTCCTCCAAACTCAATTTGAGCTACTTAGGATGGGAGAGGATGAATGCTTCAATGACTTCGAAATCAAATTGATGGACATTGTAAATCAAAGCCATCAACTCGGAGACCCGTATTCGAATAGGAGAGTCAAGCAAAAAATTATGAGATCTCTCCCCGATAGGTTTGAATCAAAGGTGACGGCTATAGAAGAAAATAGTGGCTACATGGATATGAAGCCAAGTGAGGTGATTGGACGTCTCCTTGCATATGAGTCTAGGAAGGCTCCTAGCACCACTACTCCTCCTAAAAAGTCTAAAGGAATAGCTTTGAAAGCATCTAAGGATGCAAAGGAGGCAAAGCATGACTCGGATGAAGACCTTGCCTTATTCGTGAAAAGGTTTAATAAGGTTATGGGGTTCAAGAAGAAGAAGGGATTTGGGTCAAGAGGACAAGACTTGAAGAAAAAAGGTTCCTTCAAGAAGTTTGAGCCTAGACAAGAGAGGACCGAAAGGAAAGGGGTCTGATGCTTTGAATGTGGTGGGATTGGTCACTTTGCCCCCGAATGTGTTAATCACAATGAAAAGAAGAAGGACTAAGTGATGGTCGCCACTTGGAGTGGGAGTAGTGATGGCTCCAATGAGGAAGATGAGTCTTCAAGTGAAGAAGAGCTCATGGCTAACTTCCTAGCTTTTGCCTCATCTCACAAGAGCAAAAGTGCTAGTGAGAGAGAGGAAATGAGTCAAGAGGAAATTGACTCTAGTGAAGAAGAAAGTGACTCCTCTTCTAATTCCATAAAGAAATTTGTGGAGCAAAAGGTGCTTGCTAAATACCATGCCGAGTTCAATGATTTAGCAATTAAAAGCACAAGAAAGATTGAGAGGTTGAGAGAAGAGAACCTTGAACTTTCGGCTCACAATGACCACTTAAGTGAACAAGTGGAAAGGTTGAAGAGGAGAGAGGATAAGTTAATTGATGAGTTAGACTTATCCAAGAGAAGTGAAGAAGGCTTGAAGAGGGAACTTGTAGAAGTTAAAGGGTCCTTGGCTAGGATAGGTTCTAGCACTAAGAAGCTTGATCATTTACTTGGTGTTGGATAGAGTCCAAGTGACAAGAGAGGTCTCGAGTTTGAAGATGATATGGAGACTTCCACTTCCAAGAAGACCATTTTTGTTAAGAGTTTGGGGAGTAAAGAAGCTTCATTGGTGCAAGCTCCTAGGAAGAAATTAGAAGTAGGACAATGCTCAAATGCACAAGTGAAGATGGGGCCAAGAAGGCAACCTCAAGCTCAACCCCCTAAGGTCCCTCAAGCCAACATTCCTCCACAAATGGCTCACAAAGGAAAGAGACCTATCATGCAACCTCAAGCTTGGAAGCAACCTAGACCGGTTCAACAACGAAGATGGATTGAACCCACTTATCCACAAAGACATGGACAAGCTCCCATACATGCACAAAGACGAGGTATGATTCCTTTTTTCATCCCTATTTGTCACTTTTGTGGTTGTGATGGTCATATTAGACCAAATTGCTTTCAATATATTAAAATGTGTAGAACACGAAGCATGATAGAAAAGAGAAAGAATAGAGCCAAGATGCATGTTCCTAGGAATAACAATATTGATTTGCATGATCCTAGGAATAGTAGAGCACATGTACCAAAGACCACTAAGAAATCTAAAATTGTTGCTAAATGGATTAGAAAGAATAAAAATGTTTGCCATGTTGCACAAATAGCCTTGAAGGCAAATTTTTCTAATTTTTGGTATTTGGATAGTGGGTGCTCTAGGCACATGACGGGAAACAAGAGTTTCTTCGAGACTCTTGTTATGGAGGAAGGTGGAAATGTCACTTTTGGTGATGGATCCAAAAGAAATGTTGTAGGGAAAGAAACCATTTCCATTCCCGGATTACCCTCCTTATTCAATGCTTTATTTGTTGATGGCTTGAAAGCCAATTTAATAAGCATTTCACATCTTAGTGATGAAGGATATTCCGTCTTGTTTTCTAAAGATTATTGCTCTATCCTAAAACCCGATGGACAAACCTTGTTGAAGGGCATGAGATCTAGCGACAATTGTTATTGTCTTAAAGCTAGTATTGTATCTAATCATGTGTCCATGGATGAGCAAATTGAGTTGTGGCATGAAAGACTTAGCCACATGAACTTTAAGGATCTACGGACCCTTGGAAAGTTCAATTGTGTGCGTGGCCTCCCTAAGCTTGGGAAGAAAGCCAATGGTGTTTGTGGACCTTGCCAACAAGGAAAGCAAACTAAAAGCATGCACAAAAAGGGTAAGTATCTCACCACCAAGGAGCCTCTTGAGCTTCTCCACATGGACCTCATGGGTCCCATGCAAACCGAAAGTTTGGGTGGAAAGAGATACATTTTTGTTTGTGTAGATGATTTCTCTAGGTTCACATGGACATATTTTCTTAGAGAAAAATCTGAAACTTTTGATAAGTTTAAAATGCTTTATAATAAAATACAAAATGAGATGAATTCTAATATTAAAAGCATAAAACGGATTAGAAGTGACCATGAGAGGGAATTTGAGAATGCCTCATTTGAAAGCTATTGTAATAGCTTAGGCATCTCCCATGAGTTCTCGGCTTCTAGGACACCTCAACAAAATGGAGTTGTTGAGAGGAAGAATAGGGTCCTTCAAGAGATGGCCCGTGTGATGTTGCTTAGCAACAATGTCCTTAGGAACCTATGGGCCGAAGCCGTCAATATGGCTTGCTATATAGGGAATCGTGTTTTCCTAAGGCCCGGTACTAGAAATACCTCCTATGAGTTATGGAAAGGCAAGAGGCCAAATGTTAGCTACTTCTACACTTTTGGAAGCAAATGCTACATTTTGAATGACCGTGATCAACTTGGCAAATTCGATGCTAAGAGTGATGAGGGTATTTTTAATGGCTATGCCTTGAATAGTAGAGCCTATAGAGTTTTCAATTTAAAAACTCTAAGTGTTATGGAATCATCCAATGTTGTATTTGATGATATTAGGCTCAAGTCAAATGATCATGAAGAGGAGGTTATTTTTAGTGATGTTTCTCCTTTGGAGAGGGTTGTGGTGACTCTCAATGTTGGGACATCTAATGAAAATGATAAAGTCACACAACCCACTACTAGAGTCTCTCTCTTGGACTCTAATGAACCCGCTCAATGGGTTAGAAGACTCCATAACAAAGAGGATGTTATTGGAGATGTTAATGAGGGTGTTAGGACTAGACGTCAACTTGCTAATCTTATTAGCTACACATGCTACACCTCTCAAATTGAACCCAAAAAGGTTGAAGAAGCCTTAAATGATGAATTTTGGGTTCTTGCCATGCAAGAAGAGCTAAACCAATTCGAAAGAAATGAGGTTTGGACTCTAGTTCCTAGGCCTAAGACCACTAATGTCATAGGCACTAAATGGATATTTAGGAACAAATCCGATGAGGATGGCAACACAGTGCGGACCAAGGCTAGACTTGTAGCACAAGGGTACTCTCAAATTGAGGGTATCGACTTTGAGGAGACATTTTCTCCCATTGCCCGTTTAGAGTCCATTAGGCTTCTCTTGTCCATTTCTTGTGTGCACAAGTTCAAATTGCACCAAATGGATGTCAAGAGTGCCTTCCTCAATGGCTTCTTGCAAGAGGAAGTGTTTGTTGAACAACCCAAGGGGTTTGTGGATGCACACCACCCCAACCATGTCTATCATCTCAATAAGGCACTATATGGGTTGAAACAAGCATCGAGGGCTTGGTATAAGCACCTCACTCAATTTCTTGTTGACAATGACTACACAAGAGGTAGTGTTAACAAGACCTTATTCATCAAGAGAAACAAAGATGAGTTATTTATAGCTCAAATCTATATTGATGACATTGTATTTGGCTCCACCAACAACACCAAGGTCCAACAATTTGTTGATGTCATGTCTCATGAATTTGAGATGAGTCTTGTTGGTGAGCTTAGTTACTTCCTAGGTTTGCAAATTAGGCAATTAGATGATGGGATTTTCATAACCCAAGCCAAATATGCCAAAAACCTAGTGAAGAAATTTGGTTTAGAGAATGCCAAACATTGTAATACACCCATGAGTACCACTTTGAAGCTAAGCAAGGATGCTAGTGGTAAAAGTGTGGAACAAACGTTATATCATGGCATGATAGGTAGCTTGCTCTATTTGACCGCAAGTAGGCCCGGTATCTCCTTTAGTGTGGGTGTGTGTGCTAGGTACCAAGCGGATCCTAAGGAGTCCCATCTCTCTTCCGTAAAGAGAATCATTCGCTATGTGAATGGGACATCCAACTATGGGATTTGGTACTCTTTTGACACTAATGCTAGTCTTGTAGGCTTTAGTGATGCGGATTGGGCAGGAAATTGCGATGATAGGAAGAGCACATCAGGCGGTTGCTTCTTTCTAGGCAACAACTTGGTGTCTTGGTTTTGCAAGAAGCAAAACTCTATTTCCTTGTCCACGGCCGAGGCCGAGTACATAGCCGCGGGGAGTGGATGCATACAACTCCTATGGATGAAGCAAATGCTAGTAGACTACGGATTCAACCAAGGTACTCTCACTCTCTTTTGTGATAACATGAGTGCTATTAATATTTCCAAGAATCCGGTACAACATTCTAGAACTAAGCATATTGACATCTGCCATCACTTCATTAGAGAGCTTGTTGAAAATAAATGCATAGTACTTGAACATGTAGGTACTAATGATCAACTTGCGGACTTATTTACTAAACCCTTAAATGCTACTCGATTAAAAACTCTTAGTAGATCTATTGGGATATGTCTTGTGGAGTGATATTCTATGATTGACCCCATATGGGGAACTCAAGCAAAGAGAGCTATTTTGCATTCTTGTCACTTGCAAAAAATTTGAAATAACTTATGCCTCTTCTTTTAATTGTTTGAGTAAGCTTGGTTGCACATATGTATATATGTTTTCAATTCAATAAGTGTGAACCTTGCTTGTTTACAATCCATGTTATATTTATGTTCAAACATGCATTTTTGGACTAGGAGATGTATGTAGGAAGTATGATTTGAATGACCTATGATTATCTCCATGACATGATGATTCTTTAATAACATGCTAATGTCAAATGAAAAAGCATGAAATTTATATAACATGCTCTCATGAAAAGCATGAATTGATGATTGCATATTCTTAAAATGCAAAACCTTGTGTGAAAGCTTATGAGACTCAAAATGAATAAAGGATCTTGTATCCGTTCAAAGGAATTTACATTCCAAATGTCTCTCTTTCTTTATTGGTTGAACATGGCTACTATCATACGGATATCTTATCCGAAAAAATCAAAAAGGGTACAAAATCGCGCATGCCATGTTTCGCTTATAAAGTTGGATATAGTTGTTCTTAAATTGAAATCAATATATTCTATATCCTTGCTTTACTCATGACATTGGTGTAATTGGTTTGAATTCTTATTAGAAACCTTTGTCATTTGCTTTGCCAAATACCATTGTATTTTGGGCTTGAATGCTACATGTCTTGTATGCAAAGCATGTTTGATTCACACATTTTCTTTCAAATAAATCTCCTTGTTTCTCTTCTATTAATTGAGGTGCATAGTGTGACTTATATTAATTATGCAAATCTTGCATGCTTCTATCTCTCGTTGCTATGAGTGACCCGGTTGGGGACTATTCCTTTGCCTATATCATGACAAAAAGGGGGAGTAGGATATGGTACGGGGAGATGCAAATTGGTGTTGCAATTGTGCACTTTGGGGAGTTAACACATTGAGGGGGAGTAACCCTTTGAGGGGGAACATTGCATACATATACATTTCATAATGTTGTGCCTAAACTTTTAAAATGCAAATGCTTGTTTTTGTTCTCACTTGATTCATCTCACTTTTTACTTGTATTGGAAATGTTAGAAACTTTCTTTTCAGGGCTTGATTATTCTACAAGAGATTGAAGACTTGAAGTTAATTTTCTTATCTCTTTGTATTGTAGAAAATCTATATTATCCCGTTGTTTCTAGTTTAATGTGAGGAATCATTGTGAGTGATGGTTTTGTCACGAAATAGCCAAAGGGGGAGATTGTAAGGTTCCCATTTGTTGATTGACTCATTTCGTGGACAAACCACATATTGGGGTTCTTTGTAAGGGTAGTCTAGGTATCGGGTTTATTGTTCGAAGCCCTTTGAAGACCTCGTATTGATAAGCACCGAAGGTATATTTCTTTGTGCTTACTTGTCTTGAAGAGATAGTTGCACACACTCACAACTCATGCATATGTTTAATACTTGTATGTTGTGTGTCTTATTTTTGTGCATTAATGTTCATTAACATCTCTTCTTGCATGTTAGTTTGATTGCATCTTGCATATCCAATTGCATTATCATGCTTAGACTTAGGATTGCATTTTTGCATTGGGCGCTCCCAAAAGTGCTCTACAGAAGCGCTGTACGAACAGCGCCCATTGAGCGCTGTTCAGACCTGATCGATTTAATTCGGTCGCTGTTGGGTCGCTGTACAAAGTGCTATACAAAGCGCTCTACGTATAGCGCCACTCTGTTTTCCCGTGAGAACAGAGTAGGGGCGTTGTACAAGCGCTGTACAAAAGGCGCTCTACGTACAGCGCCCAAGGCAATTTTGAGGCAAACTTATCAAAACGACCACACCTTGTTTTGGCCCCTTATATATATGCCTCTTTGACTTTAGGTCAATTAGAAGAGTTCATATTCAGATTCCATACTTAGGATATTTTTCAAAGAGAAGAAAAATTCCAAAGAACTCATTTTTAGTTTACTCAAACACTTTTCCATGATCATCAATCATCATCTAGCATCATCCTTGATCATCTAGATGACATCTTACATGGATTCTTCATCATACTTTGCTTGGTAAGCTTTTCACTAATATCTTACATATTTTGTGTTTCTCTTAACAAGTAATCTCATTTAATTACTTGTATGTTATTTTATATACTTTGAATACAAGTTTGAGATTAGTATGATGTATGTTTGAGAAGTTGTATTGTGATAGCTAATTAGGTTTTGTGCTTAATCTTGATTAGCTAAACTATTTGATTTGACATGTCATTTAGTTTATATCTAGGATTGTTCTAATTGCATATTAATCATCTTAGATAAGCATATAGGGTTTCCCTTGCTCTATGTTGCATTTTGAATATTCATATATTCACTTAGGGTTGTTATTCTCTTCATAGAGAAAGTAAGTCTTGTGTGTAGCATCAGGGATTAGGTTGCTTAGATCGCAAGCAAATTGGACTAGGTTCACTTATACCGGGATTAGGTAGGTGTGTGATTAATTCCGGGATTAGGTTGTAATCGTTTTACACATTTAGTGGATTCGAGGTTTGAGTGTGGCTTACTTACTAGCCCGTGGTTTTTCCCGTGAGGGTTTCCACGTAAAAATCAAGTCTTATTTAATTTCCGCATTTTATACTTGATTTATTGCTTTATCTATTTAGGGGTAAATTCGTAATTTTGACTAACACGAAAAATTGGGTAAAAAGCTTAAAATCTATTCACCCCCCTCTAGATAGTTTTATACACACCGTGCTATAATTTGTTTCAAAAGGCATGATGATGTAGAACTGATAAACACCAAAAGAACCATAAAAGCTGAGGAGAAAAATAATAGAATGGTGGCATCAGGAATGGATCAAGGAAGGGTCTGGAAGGATTGGTAAGATCGTGACGACAACCTTGACTTTTGATCTAAGACAAGTACACTGGGAGATAAGTTTTGGCAAAAATCTGGATTTGTTCCAAAGAAGGTTGATGGTTAGGTGGCAATGTAGCCATGAGTTCAGGTGGGAACAAAGCTTGGGAGGAGGTTGGTGAGGATGATGAGGATCCTGTTGGAGATGCAATGAATATGAGAGGATAGTGTCCTGTAGGAGTAATGAGATGGGTAAGAGGAGGTATAGAAAGCATATCAGCAATAACATTATGATGACCTTTCACGTGGCGTACAGTGAAATCATATCTGGCAAACCAATCTTTGAGTCTCAAAAGCAGTGGATTAGGAGGAATCTTATTGCGAAAATCAAGTATCTTTGGGAAAGAAGAGTTGTCCATTTCAACAATAAAGTTCCTTGTCCTGAGATAAAAATAAAACTTTTGGATTCCATTTTTGACAGCAAGGATTTCTTTGTAAATCGTGTAGTAATGCTGTTAGGAATATTTGAATTTACCACTTGCATGTCCATAGTATCGTTTTTGTCCGTCATGCACTTCTATGAGGATGGCCCCGTAGAAAATATCGCTGGCATCTGTTTGGAGGAGGAGTTGACCAGTCGACGGGGATGGTGAGGGCAGGTGGAGATTGAGCAATTTCCTTTAATTTGATTACGGCCTCAGTATGACAGGAACTCCATGGAGGAGGATTCTTCTTAAGGAGAGTAGAGAGAACTGAGGTGTAATGGCCGGCATGAGGAATAAAATCTCTGATATGGTTGATAATGCCAAGAAATTGTTGGACATGTTTCACACTGAAACCAGAATCAGGGAAATCTAGTAATTGAACAGTCAAATGAGGACTAGGACGATATTGTCCGTTAGAAATGTTCATACCAAGGAATTCAATATCTGGTTGTCCAATTGTGCTTTTCTTTTCGGAGAGCATGGTACCGTAGTGATCAATAATATCATGGAATTGTTGAAGAAGAATGGTGTGATAGGCATCATCTGGAGAGAATAAAATGATGTCATTAATGTAGATAAGGGTTGAATGTAGGAGAGGATAGAAAATTCTAGTAACAGCCTTTTAGAAGAGAGAAGGAGCGGTCTTTAATCCAAAAGGGAGGACGGTCCATTGGTATTGAGCATTAGGGAGACAAAATGTTGTCTTATACCTTTCATCATGATGAATACCAATTTGCCAGAAAGCACCTTTGAGGTCAAATTTTGAAAAAACTTTAGCTTCTGAGAGCTGAGAGAACAGGAAGTTTGACCTAGGAACAGGGAATTTGTCATCACAGAGGAAGGAAGAGGTTGAGAGGTTTGTAGTCCACGGCTAATCTCTTTTTTCCTCTTCGTAATTCAGAGCATTTCTCGACATAAAAGGCTTGGCACGCCCAAGAGGAAGAAGTATGTTCAAGTAGACCTTGGCGGAGAAGCTCATTGCATTTATCATTGGCCATTTTGAGGTCTGAGGGTGATATGCCTAAATGAGAGGCCTTAGTAGGATTAACATCTTCATTAAGTTTGAAAGGAAGCTTAATAAAGAAGTCTGGGTTTTTCCACAAAGGTGAAGGATGAGTGAAAGTGGCATGACTGTCAGTACAAAATTGAAGCAAGTTACGTTGAATTTGTTCAAAGGAGGTTGAATCTCTGAGAGAGGAAAAATCTTTGGAACATTTGAAAAAGCTTTGAAATCTCTTTTGAGCCGAATCCCAGTTGGGAGAATCCGAAGGGATTTCATCAGGCAGAAAACATCCCAACCAATGAGGATGTCTTTATTAGGGAGAGGAGTGCCAATAACACGAGTCCAAAGAGTGTAGGATGAGAAGATCTTGATACCTATCCTTTTTTGGGATATGAGGTTAGTTGCAAAAACTTTTCTATCAGCGGCTTTGAAAAGTCAGACATAGGGTTTCCGGCTTTCCGGAGGAAGGATCTTTGGATTCATTATTGTGGTGTGAGAACATGTGTCAAAGTAGGCGATGACATCAACCGATTTGGAGTATTTGTCAAGAAGGATTTGAACCGGAGCTTGAGGACCAGATTGAGGGACAATCTGAGTAGCTTGATAAAATTCTTGAATAGAACTGGGGCCTGAGGAGTCGGAGTCGGAGTTGTAGGGAAAAATACAGTCAACGCAGCGGAAGCGAGACTAAAAAAGAGTTTAGTATAGTTTAAATTTTTTCCATAATTTGAACCTTAACCCTCTAATTAATTAAACATATAATACTAAAGATATCATACCTTTGTCGCGTGATCCGATTGACATTGAGTCGATGGTAATCCGCAAGATCTTCCAATCCAATCACGAACGTGAATCACCTAGGAGCGTGGTCTCCCTTCTCTTTGAATTGTGTACCTGAGGATGGATAACAAAAACTTTTTCTTTTTCGTTAGTCACAAAACCTCCAAGAGATAACAAAGAACGTTCCAGTCACTTTTGAATTCTCAATCTAATGATCGAAACTCGCGTGAACCTTATTCGAAGTTGTGCACAAAGCCTATTGATGTATAAGCTACTAGTGCACTATCGAAGTAAAACAAACTTTTCTCTCTATTCCTCTTGGCCGAAAATCACACTAGTCTAGAGTTGGATTTTATTTTCTCAAGCGAAAGAAAAATATTCTCAAGCCAAAGACCTAGGGTTAGCCGAATTCCACTTGCCTCATATTTTTATAGTGCACGAATTAACTTGCCTATTAAAAATATGTAGTGCACCGAATTCTGCACTTTGCCCAAATAATATATAAGTGCATTAAGTGCACCGAATTCTTTGCCCAATATATATATGTCTATAGCATCAATCCTGCACACCTCTTAATATATATATATATATATATAATTTTGCATGCTTTCTAAATATATATATTTCTTGCAGCAAATTCTATATAACATATAAATAATATATATATGCCGAATTCTGCATGGCACATATAATATATATTCTGCATGCTATATAAATCTATCTATATATATTCCGGCTAATAACCATATATATTTCATATATATCTATATATTGAGGCCGAAATCCTTTACCATGTAGGATTTATGTCTTTTAACTTAAATCCCAACCCTAGGTAGATTTTCTTAGAATTCCAAACCCTAATCCAACTCTTTAGTGTATTTGTGACTATATCAAAGACTTCCTAATTTGATTAGATAAATAAATTCCCTTTATTTATCTACTTACCAAATAAAGTCTTTAATATTTATTATACTACCACAATAGTATACTACTAAGAAACATATTTCCTAGTCAGAAAAAGATTTTGATTCTTAATTAAATAATTAATCAATCAATTAATTAATTCCCATTTAATTAAATAATAAAATAAAATAATATTTTGGACTAATAATTTAGCCTTGCCGCCCATATACACATACTTGGGCCAAATATTATTTTTCCATTTTATTTAATCCATTGGACCTTAATTAAAAGACCCACATGTGAACTAGACCCATTCTTACTAAAAGAAACAAGCCCACATGCCTTAATACAATTCTAGATGGACCCTCAAATTAGTCCGGTAGAATATATCAAGTGATCCATGCAAGTCCGTGCGGATTGGGGATCATGGCGGGCCTATCTAAATTTAAGCTCCAGTAGACATAACCCAATCATAATCAACAAATTATTCACTTAGGTTCAATCTATTAATTTTAGTTCATTCCACTAAAGAACTAAAATTGCACTCTTAAATAAAGATGGAATAAGTAAATGATTCTCATTCATACCTTAGACAATCTTATTGGAGATGGTGTATCCTCATGAAGAATATCAGTAATCGCCAAGAGCTCATAGACCGCCTATAGCTCTCCAAGTTACCATATTTACTCATATGACCACATTTTGAACTTGGATATTTTGACTTATCCAGAAGCCATGTCTCAATAGACACTATTGAAAACTTAAAGTTAAGATTTAATATCCAATACCTAAAAACATCCATATGATGATATTCTACTCTCATTTAATAAATGGAGCCACGATGTCCATATCTATAAATGAAGTCCTCTATCGATTAACAAATGAATACCACCAAATTATCGAAGATAGACTATGCTATATAATCGTACTCATTGATAACTCAAATGATAACACTTGCAACCATAAGTCCATCATTTATCTCAGGATTAAGATAGACTCTCCGATTGTCCTGATAATGAAAAGACTATTATCTATTAATGGTTCTAGATAAAGTATTTCATTGTGATCCAGTTCAATGCACCCAGTGCACTAGATTCTTTTACTCGAAGACCCTTCGATGATTACAGACTCATCATAACTCATTTGATCCCACTTAAATGCTAGCAAAAGAATTCTACAACTTTAACAAGATAAAGGTGCTCAACCTTTAACTTAAGCTGTGAACATTATTTAAGACTAACTAAAGAATTGTGTCTACCTCATACATATCCAGATGTACGAACAATTCTTCTTTTCTCATAGTCTTTTGACCTTATGATTATTTACTTTGACAATTATAATATTAAACTATAAATGCTATAAGATTTGTTAAACCAGAAATCACTTTATTAATATGAATAGATTGTCAAAAACACTATTACACTCTTGCTATTGAGCATAATCCTAACAGGAGTATTCCGAATCAGAAGAATCTTCTTGGAGAACAAAGGTTGTGGTGTGATCAGCGCTGTCTTGTTCGGAGAAGATAGATTTGATGTCTGCATCGGATGGGACCTCATCAGTGATCTCCTTCAGCTGTTGGACTAGCCTGGCTGATTTGGCTTTCTTGTTGGGACACTTTTTTGCATAATGTCCTGGTTTGCCATAAATATAGCATCGCTGGGATTTATTCCAGCCACGTTTCGCTTTCTTTCTATAGAATTTGAAACGTTTGGCTTTCCCTCGTTTATTCTTGAAATGTTTGAAGTGATGTTTTTCCTTGGTCTCGCAAGTGCAGGTGCCCACTGATTTGCATTTGATTTGAAGAGAAGGCTGTTTGCATTAGGACTACAACTTTTTACCTTCTGTGAGAATCTTGGAGAAGAATCTCTGAGTGGCACAGAGTTTATCAAGGGAGCTCAAAGCATACATGTGAAGTTCACCTAAGGATGTATCATTAATCAATCTGCCAGAAGTGTCTATTTTTCTTTGAATCTCATCTTGAAGTTCACCCGGAAGAGAGTTAACATAGACTTGTTTAAGACTATGATCATTGATACCACCGAATGTATGATATTTGGTGGACATTTGTTGATAATGGAAGTCAATGTCTTTCCTTCGGAGTGAACAACAATGCATTTCGAAGAATTCTTGTCTAGCCTATTTATAAAACTGATCAGGATCGCTAAGAAATTCTCTGAAAATAAAACCCATGGCCTGAAAGGCTAAGGGGACTTTGAGGAACAGAAGCTGTCTATATTCACCGAGAGCTTCGTGCCAATCTCTGAGAGAACCAGTGAATCTAGATACGAATTCTCGTAAAATTAATTCAAGGTTCTGTTCAGATTTTACCATTTGCAGGTCAAGCCATGCGCTCATTTATGAAACTCGTTTTCTCCAGGAACTAGGAGAAGAGTCGTCAAAGTGAAACCAAGGGCCATTAGTTGGTTTGGCAGGAGGACGACTAGGAACAGGTTCTTGTGGTTCTTCAACACATAAGGAGCGGGACCAGTGGTAGTGGCATCGTCAGGAGAATCATAAGTCTGTGTGGAAGGCTGAGGATCTGTTCTGGATGCCATGAAAACCTGGGTAAGGTTAGTATGGTCATGTAAAGAGTGTTGCGGTGGAGAAGAAACAGGAGTGGACATCCAAGAGGAGTGAGAGGAAGTTTCGTTTGAGAGAGACGTAGTGTCTGACTTTGAAGAGGAAGAAAGCAGTTTGGAAGTAAATAGGGCTGGTTCATAAGAACTGGACACAGGTTGCTTATCTTTCCGTTTGGATGGAGACCGTTTCCTAGGTTTCTCGGGAGAAGAGGAAAGTGGAGGGTATTTTCAGAATAGTTCACCGGTAGACTTGAAGTGTCTTGAAAATTCATCAAGTCTGGATGGAGGTGAATGAGTAGGAGACGAAGGAAAGAACAGGGACTGAGAATGAGAATAGGATCTTGGGCGGTAAGAATGATCTCTATTCATTTGTTCAAGCTGTTATTTAAGTTGTTTGATTTCCCTTTCCTTTTTATCAAAATCCGGGCCAGAATAGCCATGATTAATGTATCCGTGGAGATCAGAATGTAACTTAGAAATTCTGGACTGCAGATCTGAGGACATGTCCCTAAAAGCTGCATTAAGGTTTAGAAGATGATGATCATGTTGAGAAACATGGCGTGTAACGTGATCAATCTTCTGATCAATAGAGTTTAAGACTCTATTTTAGGCTTTGGCATTGTGAGACTGCCAGTTAAGAACTTGCTCAGCCTGAGATGGCTGTTTGAGAGATCCATCAGGTTAGACTTCGGTAGTTTGGACAAAAGGCCTGGAGAATCGAGTCTTCTCTGGATTAGAAGTTGGTTCGAGTGGAGGAAACTCACAGTCATAATCAGAAGTTATGTAACAAGGGACAGGTGTAGGTAAGCTTGGTGTAAAGAGATCGGGCTATGGAGATAAAAGATCTTCAGATCATAAGATCTGTAAAGCTCTGTCATAAATGGGTAAGGGTTTGTGTTTGAGAGGGTGTAAACCTATCCAGGGACTATCTGCGTCATCTGGCTTGTGTGCTTTGTAACTAGGTTTACATGAGGTATGATAACCTTTAAGACAAATACAGCATGTACAATCTGCATCGCACATATCTGGATTAGCATCCCAAATGAGGTGGCCGTTGATTTTATCTATATAAATCGGAGATCCATCAGCCAAAAAACTGTGGATGGAATGTCATCTTCTGTAATGACTGGTTTAATCATAAGAGCTTGAAAGATCGGAGAAGTGTCGGAACTAGAGGAAGCTTTTGAGCCTGAGATGGGTTCATAAATAGTTCTGATGGAGCCATCTGATTCCTTGACATATGTGGTGTTAGTAGCAACAACAGGAGCAACGGTTTCGAATGCCTCTCATAATTGGTGATCCATTGAAGTGGCATAATTTTCGTAAGCTTATCTCTAGGTAGTTGCTTAGGAATTTGAAGGATGGTAGGAACCTCATCTTCTTTTTCCGCCTTAATGAAGATCGTATCACCGGTGTGACCAGGGAGTGGAAGGTCAAGGGCATGATCTTGAAGTCGATAGGTGAGTTGGTGATAGAGAGTTGCCATATAGGAGTTTGGTTGCATGGTTGCACCGAGGATCTGGACTTGAACTTTGAGGCAATTATGGAGGTTTTGATCCCTCAAAGGGATGTTGAAATTTGGGTAGTATGTGAGAGATATACTACCAGCATGGAATGTAGACAGGCAGGTGCCAATGACAACATGCTCAAACTTGGTGTAGATGGTGTTGAGCAGTGCAAGCCTGGCTATGACAGGTAAACCTTTTCGACCATGTAAAGATAGGATGATTCTGACAGCACCGATGTGTAGGTGGGAATATCCTTCTCGGATCCATTGATCTATCATCTGTTGGTCAATTTTAAGATCAATATATTGTTCACATGGAGAGGCAGGAATTAAGCACTTATCTAAAGCTGTAGACTGAATATATTCCTTAATAGGAGGAGGTCTGGTTTGGACCAGACGAACCATTCGCGTAGCAAGGGATTTGTTACGTTTAAAGATGTTATATGGATTAAGAAGAGGAAGAGATGTCTCATTTATCTGAGCAGAGGCAAGGATGTGGGTGTATTCTACTAAATCTTGGATCCTATTTGACTGAGTTATTCTAATAGTAGGAGGAGGTAGAGAGATGGATGAAGATAACCTATTAGGAATTAAAGATGTAACAGCGGGAGTAGTGGGAGTGTTTGCCATGTCTGTAAGAAATCTTCCTTCTATACCATATCTATGAAACTTATAATAGTCTAACTCTTTTCCTGGACTCCAGGTAATCGAGGCTCTGATACCATTGGCTGGTGGCAGGCACAAAAGAGTTAGACTATTATAAGTTTCATAAATATGGTATAGAAGGAAGATTTCTTACAGACATGGTAAACTCTCCCACTACTTCCGCTGTTACATCTTTAATTCCTAATAGGTTATCTTCATCCATCTTTCTACCTCCTCCTACTATTAGAAGAACTCAGTCAAATAGGATCCAAGATTTAGTAGAATACACCCACATCCCTGCCTCTGCTCAGATAAATGAGACATCTCTTCCTCTTCTTAATCCATATAACATCTTTAAACGTAACAAATCCCTTGCTACGCGAATGGTTCGTCTGGTCCAAACCAGACCTTCTCTTATTAAGGAATATATTCAGTCTACAGCTTTAGATAAGTGCTTAATTCCTGCCTCTCCATGTGAACAATATATTGATCTTGAAATTGACCAACAGATGATAGATCAATGGATCCGAGAAGGATATTCCCACCTACACATTGGTGCTATCAGAATCATCCTATCTCTACATGGTCGAAAAGGTTTACCTGTCACAGCCAGGCTTGCACTGCTCAACACCATCTACACCAAGTATGAGCATGCTATCATTGGCACCTGCCTGTCTACACTCCATGCTGGTAGTATATCTCTCACACACTACCCAAATTTCAACATCCCTTTGAGGGATCAAAACCTCCACAATTGCCTCAAAGTTCAAGTCCAGATCCTCGGTGCAACCATGCAACCAAACTCCTATATAGCAACTCTCCATCACCAACTCGCCTATCGACTTCAAGATCATGCCCTTGACCTTCCACTCCCTGGTCACACCGGTGATACGATCTTCATTAAGGCGGAAAGAGAAGATGAGATTCCTACCATCCTTCAAATTCCTAAGCAACTACCTAGAGATAAGCTTACAAAAATTATGCCACTTCAATGGATCACCAATTATGAGAAGACATTCGAAACCGTTGCTCCTATTGTTGCTACTGACACCACATATGTCAAGGAATCAAATGGCTCCATCATAATTATTTATGAACCCATCTCAGGCTCAAAGGCTTCCTCTAGTTCCGACACTCCTCCGATCTTTCAAGCTCTTATGATTAGACCAATCACTACAGAAGATGACATTCCCATCCACAGTTTTTTGGCTGATAGATCTCCGATTTATACAGATAAAATCAACGACCACCTCATCTGGGATGCTGATCCAGATATGTGCGATGCAGATTGTACATGCCGTATTTGTCTTAAAGGTTATCATACCTCATGTAAACCTAGTTACAAACCACACAAGCCAGATGACCCAGATAGTCCCTGGATAGGTTTACACCATCTCAAACACAAATCCTTACCCATTTATAACAAAGCTTTACAGATCTTGCGATCTGAAGGTCTTTTATCTCCACAGCCTGATCTCCCTACACCAAGCTTACCTACACTTGTCCCTTGTTACATGACTTCTGATTATGACTGTGAGTTTCCTCCACTCAAACCAACTTCTAATCCAGAGAAGACTCGATTCTTTAGGCCTTTTGTCCAAACTACCGAAGTCTAACCTGATGGATCTCTCAAATAGCAATCTCAGGCTGAGCAAGTTCTTAACTAACAGTCTCATAATGCCAGAGCCCAAAATAGAGTCTTAAACTCTATTGATCAGAAGATTGATCGCGTTACAGTATTACACGCAATGTTTCTCAACATGATCATCATTTTCTAAACCTTGATGCAGCTTTTAGGGACATGTCCTCAGATCTACAGTCCAGAATTGCTAAGTTACATTCTGATCTCCACGGATACATTGATCATGGCTATTCTGGCCCGGATTTTGATAAAAAGGAAAGAGAAATCAAACAACTTAAAGAACAGCTTGAACAAATGAATAGAGATCATTCTTACCGCCTAAGATCCTATTCTCAATCTCAGTCCCTGTTCTTTCCGTCGTCTCCTACTCATTCACCTTCATCTAGAATTGATGAATTTTCAAGACACTTCAAGTCTACTGGCGAACTGTTTTGAAAATACCCTCCACTTTCCTTTTCTCCCGAGAAACCTAGGAAACAGTCTCCATCCAAATGGAAAGATAAGCAACCTGTCTCCAGTTCTTATGAACCGGCCATATTTACTTCCAAACCGCTTTCTTCCTCTTCAAAGTCAGATACTGCGTCTCTCTCAGACGAAACTTACTCTCACTCCTCTTGGATGTCCACTCATGTTTCTTCTCCACCGCAACACTCTTTACATGACCATACTAACCTTACCCAGGTTTTCATGGCATCTAGAATAGATCCTCAGCCTTCCACACAGACTTATGATTCTCCTGATGATGCCACTACCACTGGTCCCGCTCCTTATGTTGAAGAACCACAAGAACCTGTTCCTGGTCGTCCTCCTGCCAAACCAACTAATGGCCCATGGTTTCACCTTGACGACTCTTCTTCTAGTTCCTGGAGAAAACGGGTTTCAGAAATGAGTGCATGGCTTGACCTGCAAATGGTAAAATCTGAACAGAACCTTGAATCAATTTTACGAGAATTCGTATCTAGATTCACTGGTTCTCTCAGAGATTGGTACCAATATCTCGGAGAATACAGACAGCTTCAGTTCGTCAGAGTCCCCTTAGCCTCTCAGGCCATGGGTTTTATTTTCAGAGAATTTCTTGGCAATCCTGATCAGTTTGATAAACAAGCTAGACAAGAATTCTTCGACATGCGTTGTTGTTCACTCCGAAGGAAAGACATTGACTTCCATTATCAATGAATGTCCAGCAGATATCATACACTCGGTGGTATCAATGATCATAGTCTTAAACATGTCTATGTTAACTCTCTTCCGGATGAACTTCAAGATGAGATTCAAAGAAAAATAGACACTTTCGGCAGATCGATTAATGATACATCCTTAGGTGAACTTCACATATATACTTTGAGCTCCCTTGATAAACTCTGTGCCACTCAGAGATTCTTCTCCAAGATGCTCACAGAAGGCAAAAAGTTGTAGTCCTAATGCAAACTGCCTTCTCTTCAAATCAAATGCAAATCAGTGGGCACCTGCACCTACGAGACCAAGAAAAAGCATCACTTCAAACATTTCAAGAATAAGTGAGGGAAAGCCAAACGTTTCAAATTCTATAGAAAGAAAGAGAAATGTGGCTGGAATAAATCCCAGCGATGCTATATTTATGGCAAACCAGGACATTATGCAAAGAAGTGTCCCAACAAGAAAGCCAAATCAGCCAGGCTAGTCCAATAGTTGAAGGAGATCGCTGATGAGGTCCCATCCGATGCAGACATCAAATCTATCTTCTCCGAACAAGACAGTGCTGATCACACCACAACCTTTGTTCTCTAAGAAGATTCTTCTGATTCAGAATACTCCGACTCCTCAGGCCCTAGTTCTATTTAAGAATCTTATCAAGCTACTCAGATTGTCCTTCAATCTGGTCCTCAAGTTCCAGTTCAAATCCTTCTTGACAAATACTCCAAATCGGTTGATGTCATCGCCTACTTTGACATATGTTCTCACACCACAATGATGAATCCAAAGATCCTTCCTCCGGAAAGCTGGAAACCCTATGTCCGACTTTTCAAAGCCGCTGATGGAAAAGTTTTTGCAACTAACCTCATTTCCCAAAAAATGATAGGTATCAAGATCTTCCCATCCTACACTCTTTGGACTCGTGTTATTGGCACTCCTCTCCCTGATAAAGACATCCTCATTGGTTGGGATGTTTTCTGCCTGATGAAATCCCTTCGGATTCTCCCAACTGGGATTCAGCTCAAAAGAGATTTCAAAACTTTTTCAGATGTTCCAAAGATTTTTCCTCTCTCAGAGATTCAACCCTCCTTTGAACAAATTCAACGCAACTTGCTTCAATTTTGTACTGACAGTCATACCACTTTCACTCATCCTTCACCTTTATGGAAAAAGCCAGACTTTTTTATTAAGCTTCTTTTCAAACTTAATAAATATGTTAATCCTACTAAGGCCTCTCATTCAGGCGTGTCACCCTCAGACCTCAAAATGGCCAATGATGAATGCAATGAGCTTCTCCGCCAAGGTCTACTTGAACATACTTCTTCCCCTTGGGCATGCCAAGCCTTTTAAGTCGAGAAATGCTATCAATTACGCAGAGGAAAAAAGAGATTAGTCGTGAACTACAAACCTCTCAACCTCTTCCTCCGTGATGACAAATTCCCTGTTCCCAGGCCAAACGTCCTGTTCTCTCAGCTCCCAGAAGCCAAAGTTTTTTCAAAATTTGATCTCAAAGGTGCTTTTTGGCAAATTGGTATTCATCCTGATGAAAGGTATAAGACAGCATTTTGTCTCCCTAATACTCAATACCAATGGACCGTCCTCCCTTTTGGATTAAAGACCGCTTTCTCTCTTCTAAAAGGCTGTTACTAGAATTTTTCATCATTTCCTACATTCAGCCCTTATCTACATTGATGACATCATTTTATTGTCTCTAGATGATGCCTCTCACACCATTCTTCTTCAATAATTCCATGATATTGTTGATCACTACGGTATTGTAAGGATTCCCATTATTGATTGGCTTATTTCGTGGTCAAACCACATGTTGGGGTTTGGTTGTAAGGGTAGTCTAGGTGTTTGTTGAAGATCAAGACCCTTTCCAAGACCTCAAGAGGACAAGCACCAAAGGTATATATCTAGTGCTTACATTGGCTTGAAGAGATATAGTTGCACACACACACACAACATGCATAACTCTTATTCTTGTATGGTGTGTTTATATTTTGTGTGCATTATGCTTTATTGATTTATTCAATATCTCTTCTTGCATGTTGAATTGATTGCATCTTGTTATATGATAATGCCATGACATGTTAGGCATTAGGATGCATTCAATACCCACACTTGCACTTCATGTATGTTAGCGTTTAGTGTGGAGTAATTCGTTTCCCTAAGGATGTTCGGAAACGTCCGCGCGTGCACGGTAATGTGCTTTGTTTTGCGCGATGATCGCCGGTGGAGATGCCTTTGGCTTCTCCTTGGTTTCACCATTTTTGGTGAATCGGCGGTTACGTTCGGCGGCCTGGCCGCCGTTCGAAACCGCCGAATGAGACCTGATTGAAATATATCTCTCGGGTCCAAAACGGCGGTTGGGATCGGCGGTTTCCAAACCGCCGAATTAAGTCGCCGAAGTTCCCCTGTTCCGCTCGGGAGCCATTCGGCGGTTCATTTCGGCGGCCTGGCCTCCGAATGAAACCGCCGATCGGTGCGTTTCAAGGGCAAAATTGTATTTTCACCTGCCCTGTTTTTGGTCTCTATAAATACATCCTTATCTCTGGTTCAGAACACAAGTCTTTGATCATAAGAACCCTAGAGAGATATTTAGAGAGACTTGAGAGAGAAAGCTTAAAGATCATATCTTTATCTCTCTAAACCCATTCCCACATGCATAAATCTTCATCTAAGCATCATCTAGGATCATCTAGCATATGCTAATGCATGGGACTTCTTCAACACACATGGTATGATTTGTTGAACACTTTTATCTTACATAATTAGTGTTTCTACTTATCAATTTTATCTCATATTTTACTTATATGTGTTTAGATTAATTTCTACATATAAGATTGAGATTATGTGTTGATTGGGTTTTTATTTGTTAGCTAGGTTTTAATGTTCATATGCCATCTAGCTAATTGATCTCATTTATTGATTGAGATTAGTTTTCATAGCTTATTTGATTAGGTCATTATTGCCTAAAAGCTATGCCATGAACATTCTTGTGTGATGTATTGATAACTAGGTTGATAGATTGTTTTTTAATCAACTAGTTAATCCTTTGAATGTTTGTGGGTTTTATATGATAGCTTTGTATCTAGGATTGGTTATCCTTTACTTAGCTAAAGTTATATGCCATGTTATATAGCTATATGTGATATCTAGGATTGATTATATTGTCATCTTATAATCCTAGGTAAGCATTTAGAGTACCCTAGCTCTTATTGCATTAATTGAATATTCATACATATTCACATAGGGTTGTGCATCTCTTTTGAGAGATTGAAGTCTTGGGGCTAAGGTTGCTTAGGCCTCAAGCAAATTGGACTAGAGCCGCTATAAAAGGCCCGCATGGTAGATTAGAGGGTGCTCACGCCAAGAGTAGTGTATCAGGGGATATCACTAGGGATTGAACCAAGAGTGGCGATTGGTAGTGTCCATAGCCTGAGGTTATCTAGGGTGAGGGTCCGAGAATCACTTGAGGGTGTAACCGTCTTTTCATATAGTGGATTTCGAGGTCCGAGTGTGGCGCACTTAACAGCCCGTGGTTTTTCCCAGTGGTTGGGTTTTCCACGTATACATCAAGTGTCATTTACTATTTCCGCATCTTATTACACTTGTATGTATTATTGACTTGCTAGGGGTATTTTCGTAAAATTGACTTGTATGCGAAAATTGGGTAATAATTAGATAAAATCTATTCACCCCCCCTCTAGCTTTATATTGATAAACACGCCTCTAGGACTTTCAGGTATCATGCTCTCCGAAAAGAAAAGCACAATTGGACAACCAAATATTGAATTCCTTGGTATGAACATTTCTAACGGACAATATCGTCCTAGTCCTCATTTGGCTCTTCAATTACTAGATTTCCCTGATTCTGGTTTCAGTGTGAAACAAGTCCAACAATTTCTTGGCATTATCAACCATATCAGAGATTTTATTCCTCATGCCGGCCATTACACCTCAGTTCTCTCTACTCTCCTTAAGAAGAATCCTCCTCTATGGAGTTCCTGTCATACTGAGGCCGTAATCAAATTAAAGGAAATTGCTCAATCTCCACCTGCCCTCACCATCCCGTCAACTGGTCAACTCCTCCTCCAAACAGATGCCAGCGATATTTTCTGGGGGGCCATCCTCATAGAAGTGCATGACGGACAAAAACAATACTATGGACATGCAAGTGGTAAATTCAAATATTCTCAACAGCATTACCACACGATTTACAAAGAAATCCTTGCTGTCAAAAATGGAATCCAAAAGTTTGATTTTCATCTCAGGACAAGGAACTTTATTGTTGAAATGGACAACTTTTCTTTCCCAAAGATACTTGATTTTCGCAATAAGATTCATCCTAATCCACTGCTTTTGAGACTCAAAGATTGGTTTGCCAGATATGATTTCACTGTACGCCATGTGAAAGGTCATCATAATGTTATTGCTGATATGCTTTCTAGACCTCCTCTTACCCATCTCATTACTCCTACAGGACACTATATCTTCAACAGAATCCTCATCATCCTCACCAACCTCCTCCCAAGCTTTGTTCCCACCTGAACTCATGGCTACATTGCCACCTAACCATCAACCTTCTCTGGAACAAATCCAGATTTTTGCCAAAACTCATCTCCTAGTGTACTTGTCTCAGATCAAAAGTCAAGGTTGTCGTCACGATCTTACCAATCCTTCCAGACCCTTCCTTAATCCATTCCTGATGCCACCATTCTATTATTTTTCTCCTCAGCTTTTATGGTTCCTCTGGTATTTATCAGTTCTACATCATCACGCCTTTGTATTTCCTCTACAAACTCTATATGGATATCTCCATAATCCTTCTGAAAGTATACAAACGTAGTTAAATTGCTTAAGGCACACCTAGAGGGGGGGTGAATAGGATTTTACGCCTTTTTCAATCCATTGAACAAACTTTCGTTTGTCCCTCAAGGTTGCCTTACATACAACAAATACACTAAGAAAAAACAACATACATAGACAATATGAATAGGTAATCATATAAGCATGGTCTACATACATCATGAAGTTGTATGAGGTAAACAAACAAATAAGTATAACAGCAAAGAATACTTGTATTTCACTATATGTTCAATGAGTTACAAGAGTGATCAAATATCACTATACACAAATACAATATACAAAAGAATCATAGAAATAAAATTGATCAATAAAATGAGTTCACTAATCACACTATACAAAGTCTTGCTTCACAATACATCAAGTGAATACTATGAAACAAGATAATAAAAATATACAAATAAAATATAAGAGATAGAGATAGAAAGAATTAACACAAGAGATTTTTTAACGTGGTAAAACCTCCAAGGAGGAAACATCCACGGGTTGAACTACAACCATTGGGTATTATATTATTGGAAAGTAAACATAGAACATTCACAAAGTGACCAACCTTTAGCTCACCCAACCTAGTGAAGTCTAAGTCTACCCAACCCTATTGGAAAGTGTGAAATCCCTCAATGGTGCGAAACCACCATATATTGGACACCACACAAAACCAACATCGATGGTAGATTAGAAATTCCTCAAGAATGCATCCACCTCCCGTGTACCCCGCTCTATCGGAGTCTATGTCTAACCATATGCCTAGGCCTACCAATACAATAGCTAACTCCCTATCCAAGGCACTCATGCCTCTAGGAAGCCTCCCATGCATGACTATCCAAGTCCTCCCGACTCTAGCCATGACTTCTTGCTTACCTATCCGAGTCATCCCGACTCTAGACAAGTCTTCTTGCTTGGCTATCCGAGTCATCTCGACTCTAACCAAGACTTCATGCATTTTACAAGGACTTCCTAGTGTGATCATGTGAATGCAAATGATGCAAACAATCAAATCAACATAGAACATGTGATCAATACATTCTATGTTACAAATAGACCTAAACATGTGATAACACATTTAATAAAAGTCTAGATGCAAAATACAAGAATAAAACCTAAGCATGTGCAAACATCAAACACATAAGCTCAAAGTTTCATTTACACATACAACACTTGAACAAAGTATATTCATGAAGTACAAGTTCAAGATGCAATCAAAATACAACAAAAATGCTAGATACATGAGATTTAATCAATCAATACAAAATCCTTGATTTCATCAATCAAAGGATCAAAACAAATCTCAAGGTCATTTATCACAAAATTGATTCAATCAAGTCACAAACAACCTAAGATATCATTCTAATCACAATACAACTCACAAACATGTGAAAAACCTAGAATCATAGAAACTAGTCCACATTTGTCTATAAATTGACTTTCAATTAGAATGATTATGAAGCTACCTTTCTCAATAGCTTTTACCAAACATAAACAAACATATAGAAGAAGAAACCCCAAGCAAATTGAAGGTTGAAAAGAAAGAAATCCCAAAGATAAGACCAATACCTTTGATTCAACAGCTGGTTCGGATTTCAGTGTGGAACCACCAGAAAACTAGATCAATAAGCTACCAAACCACTTAGAAATGATAGAGGACTCAATTATGAACGTTCTCCAATTCGAATCACTCAAATCCGACTCCGGATGAGGGAGATATGATGTTTGGAAGATGAGAAAATGTAGAGGAGAAGACTGACGGGATTTTACAAAATTTTCTTCTTGAAAATCAAATGGAGAGAGAGGAGGGAAATAAAAGGAGGAGAGAGAAGGAGATTCCGGGCCAATCAGGTGAGGCCACATCACCCCAAGCCGTGGGGGGCGCATGGGCCTCATGGGGGCAGAGAGCCCCTCTGGCCGTGGGGCCCACGGCCTCCCTCACGGCGTGGGCCAAGTGGCCTCACGGCCACCCACAATCTCGCGCGCTCCCTCGATTCTTCAGCCGTATCTTGGGTATCCGAACTCTGATTTTGAATCCGTTTTCGGATTACGAACCATGACTCTCTTACACACTACAAAGACTACACAACTTTGAAAAATGGTTGAGAAATCATCTCGGAAAATGACAATGAAGTCAACTCAACGAATGAGAACGAAAAGTAGCGTAGCTACATCGTTTGGACTCGAAACTAAATGAATGAGTAACCGAAACGACCGGAACTCAATAAGACATCAAATAAGAACATGTTCAAGTCCAAGTACAAAAAATACAAAAACATACAAACACAAATACACACACATATGCTAATTTCCAGACATAGTCCTAGAAAATGCAATAAACAAAGTTTTACCAATATAGTATGAATGCATGAGCATATTTTGTCAAGTGTGTGAAAGTGATACATAAGTGATGTTTAATCATGAAGAAACACACAAGAATGCCATGTGTGTGTGTGTGTGCCTAGCCTTGTAAGAGATATGAGGTCTTATATTACCTTTGATGATCAATGATGTACAAATCTCTTTAAAGCCGGTTTCTTGCATGATTTGTGGTCGAGACATTCTTCGTCTTCTTAAATCTTCAATATAAGAACCACTAAACATTACAAGAGAAACACGTTTTGATATGGAATTTATGCCAACACAAACTATAAACCTAACACCTTCCCACTAGAATTCTCTGTTATGAACTTTCCTACAATGGTTCACACCTTTAGCAAATTGGAAAAGAGAACTCACAGAGCATGGGAAGTTACAACCTGTGGAAGCTTGACCCCGAGTCAGCCTCCTCTGTTTCCTGCATCTGGATACTCCATAGGCCATATCGGTACAATCCCCACACAAAACTTCTGTGGACAATCAACACCAACTATGAATGGTTCACTACTTATGATTACCAAAAATCTTACCCCAACAACCTCAAGATCTCTCTGCTCAATTTTCTCTGTGATGTCAATAATGTCTTCACCGATAAAATATTCATCTTGCCAGACATCCCTCAAGACCCCTCTCAAAGCTGGAACCTATTTCAAGACTCCTACATGATTGACTCACAAGACCCCATGGACATTGCCACCTGGCCCTGCTCCATCTGTGGAGCCCATGATTTAGACGATGAAGACCATGCTAATTGCAATCTCAGCAGTCCTTGATTCCTCATTATCTTCGGACTGTTTATGTAAATTATTGGGTTGCTCTATCTTCTTTAATTATTGTTGTGTGTCGGCCATATCCAGAAATGGCCTATCTTTGTACTGTTTGCTTTTATTTTGTCTACCGCTACCCTGTAGCTTTTTTTTGGTTGTTTCACCTCTCTTCCCTTATATAAGAGAAGGCCTACTTTTGTAAAAATCAGAAGCAAAAAATCAATAAAATCTTGTGTGTTGTGTTTATCACTTATGTCTTCCTAAACTTTCTTCTTCTTCCTTCGACGGCCTGTCTATGAGATGAATAATAGTCTATAATAATCTCAGTATGCTCTGTGCTTGCCTCTGAAAGAGGATCCTGCACATCAGAAGGAGAGATTGATCCTTTGGCTTAAGGTCCCTTTCTGTCTCTGGATGGTTGGATTGTTAGTACCCTGTTTAGACCTATTTTAATTAAATAATTCTATTTAATTAAAATAAATTAAATAATTATATTTTTCACATAATTTTGAAATTTTGACTTGTAACCATTTATACGATTTCGGTAACCATTTTTACAGCTCCTATAACAACTTTTATGGATTTGGTAACCATTTAACGGTTTCTTCAAAATTTACCTTGTAACTACTTTCATGGGTTTGATAACTATTTTTACAGCTCCGGTAACCATTTTTACAACTCCAGTAACCATTTTTACGGTTTTGGTAACCATTTTACACTTTTTGACATTTAGACTTGTAACAACTTTCACAGCTTTGGTAACCACTTTCACGGCTCCAGTAACCATTTTTACAACTTTGGTAACCACTAGTACTGGTAGTACAACAAGGAACAAGTTCCAGTAATCTCTTTCTCTGCAAATTCTGATTGCTCACCGGACCTATTCCATTTCCAACCGGAGGGGAAGCTCTTACTGTCCACACACTCATTCTTCTTTGTTTAAAAGGTGAGTTAACTAATTAATTCACTAAGATTACACTAATCAAATTACAACTAAATTAACTAACTACAACTCAATTATTGGTCATACAAGAGTGATGAGATGAGTTATGTGAGAGAGAAAGGGAAATACTAGGAAATTGAAAGATACTCAATGCAATTAATTAATCATGTGAAGTGAACATGCATTTGTCATGAATGCAAGTCAAAAGATACTTCTAAAAATTCCTCGCAAGCTCACAAGTCCAAAAGACGGGTATAGTGACAAACAAGGATCATTCAATAGAGAATCGGAAGGTAGTGTTGATCAAATTGTAAAAATTAAACTAGTCTAGTGTAGAAATTTAAAGTCCAATAGTTTGATTAGAATTAGCAACTAAAATCAACAATTAAAAATTAACAACTAATAAATCTAAATTAACAAGAGAATGTGTTTTGAAAGTATGAGAGGTGATTAGGGAGTCAATGCAATTTATGAATAAACCATGGGTGAACCAATTAAACTTCATTAAGCACTTATCCAATCAATTACGGCCAATCTATTCTTATATGTGGTCCAAAAAACCACTTAAATCTCAACTACAATGCAACTATGATGTTTAGCTTGAATGTAGAGAAATTGCTTTTAAGCTTAATAGATTTAATGACCAAGATAACTAGTGAAAATACCTACAAGGTTATACTAAATAACCTAGAGGGGAGTGAATAGATTGACACTCTAATTTTAAAAACTCTTTTGAGACTTATGTCAAAACCTTGGTGAGCATACAAATTAACCTTTAACATGTTTGTTATGAGAAAACAATTAACACATGTATGCTCAATTCACCACCCTTAGTCTACAAAACATATACTAAGAAACAATATATCTCATATACAAGTATATTCAATAAAGAGCAAATTCCACAAGTTGTACTTTGAATATTACAATGCAAGTTCACTAAGTAAAACTTTACAACTTGATATAGAATATCACAAGATACAAAGATCAAATACTTACAAGATACAAGAAACAAATGTCGATTCAACAAACAATGTGTGTAACTCTTTCTTTACCAATAACTTGTTTACAAGGATGTGAGGAAATGAAGATCTTAAACAAGTTATATTGATCATACATACAAATATAAAGAGATAGAGATAAAGACATTTGACACATTGATTTTTACGTGGTAAAACCTCTAAAGAGAAAACATCCACAGGTTGAATCCATAACCACCGGCAAAGCAATTCACTATGATGAAAAGGACTTACACACTCAAGGCTATCAATACATGATATCCACCATGTAAGTTCCTCAAGATTGATTGGTTTATTTCGGTGACAAACCACATGTGGGGATTGATGTAAGGGTAGCTTAGGCTTTTGAAGGTTGATGATTTGCACAACCAAGGCCCTCTTAAGTCTTCAAGAGAAGAAGCACCAAAAGTAAAATTCTAAGTGCTTATTTGCTTTAAAGAGATAGTTGAACACACTCACAATTTATGCATATGTTTAATACTTGTATGTTGTGTGTCTAATATGTGTGCATTAATGTTCATTATGTTAGGATTATGCTCAATAGCAAGAGTGTAATATTGTAATTGACAATCTTTTCATATTAATAAAGTGATTTCTTGTTTAACAAATCTTATAGCATTTATAGTTTAATATTATAATTGTCAAAGTAAATAATCATAAGGTCTAAAGACTATGAGAAAAGAAGAATTGTTCGTACATCTGGATATGTATGAGGAAGACACAATTCTTTAGTTAGTCTTGAATAATGTTCACAACTTAAGTTAAAGGTTGGGCACATTTACCTTGTTAAAGTTGTAGAATTCTTTTGCTAGCATTTGAGTGGGATCAAATGAGTTATGATGAGTCTAAAATCATCGAAGGGTCTTCGAGTAAAAGAATCTAGTGCACTGGGTGCATTGAACTGGATCACAATGAAAAGCTTTATCTAGAACCGTCAATAGATAATAGTCTTTTCATTATCAGGACAATCGGGAAGTCTATCTTAATCTTGAGATAAATGATGGACTTATGGTTGCAAGTGATATCATTTGAGTTATCAATGAGTACGATCATATAGCATAGTCTATCCTTGATAGTTTGGTGATATTCATTTGTTAATCGATAGAGGACTTCATTTATAGATTTGGACATCGTGGCTCCATTTATTAAATGAGAGTATAATATCATCATATGGATATTTTGAAGTAATTGGATATTAAATCTCAACGTTGAGTTTTCGATAGCGACTATTGAAAACATGGCTTCTGGACAAGTCAAAATATCCAAGTTCAAAATGTGGTCATATGAGTAAATATGGTAACTTGGAGAGTTATAGGCGGTCTATGAACTCTTGGCGATTACTGATATTAATCACGAGGATACACTATCTCTAATATGATTGTCTAGGGTATGAATGAGGAACATCTTCTTATTCTATCTTTATTTAAGAGTTCAATTTTAGCTCTTTAGTGGAATGAGTTAAAATTAATGGATCGGACCTAAGTGAATCATTTGTTGATTGTGATTAGGTTATGTCTATTGAAGCTTAAATTTAGATAGCCCGCCAAGATCCCCAATCCACACAGACTTGCATGGATCACTTGATATATTCTACCGGACCAATTTATGGGTCCATCTAGAATTGCATTTAATATATTAAGAATATAATTTGCACATTATTTATTTAATGGGCTGGTCAATTATATTAATATATTAATGAAAGGCATGTGGGCTTGTTTCTTTTAGTAAGAATGGGTCTGGTTCACATGTGGGCTTTTTAATTAAAGTCTAATGGATTAAATAAAATAAGAAAATAATATTAAGCCCATATATATATGATGTGGGCGGCAAAGCTAATTTATTAGTCAAATATATTATTTTATTTTATTGTTTGATTAAATGAGAATTAATTAATTTATTAATTAATTATTTAATTAAGAAACAAAATCTTTTTCTGATCAGGAAATATGTTTCCTAGAGTTATACTATTGGTAGTAATATACTAAAAGTAAAAGACTTATTTGGTAAGAAAATAAATAATAAGGTTTATTTATTTAATCAAATAAGGAAGTCTTTTATTAAGAATTAAACACTTATGAGTTGAATTAGAGTTAGGATTCTAAAGTTGATAGGAATTAGGGCAAAGCACAAATCCTCTTGAGTAGAGGATTCGGCCAACCCTAGTCTCCCATCATAAGGAGAATTCGGCCAACCCTAATAGGTAGAGAAGAAATTTTTGGCCACCCTATATAATACATGCTATAGAATTCGGCCACCCTCTCTCTTGCTTGATTGATTCACTTGATCAATTTCTTCTTCTTCTCATACTCATAGAAAAGGTTTTATTTTTTCGGCCAAGACACAAAAGGAAAAGAGATTGTTTTAATTTCGATAGTATACTATTAGCCTAAACATCAATAGGCTTTTGGTGTACAATTTCGAATAAGGTTCACGCGAGTTTCGATCACTAGATTGAGAACTCAAAAGTGACCGGAATAATCTTGGTTTTCTTTTGGACGCTGAGAGACTAACAAATCAGAAAAAGGAGATTTTGTTTTCCATCTTTCAGGTACGCAATTCAAAGAAAGGGAGACCACGCTCCTAGGTGATTCACGTTCGTGCTAGGATTGAAGATCTTGCGGATTACCATCGACGCAAGTCAATCGGATCACGCGACAAAAGGTATTATACTTTTATTAGTTTATATATATGTTTAATTAATTTAAAGGGTTAAGGTTCATCAAAGGAAAAATTTTAAAATATACCAAACTTGTTTTTAGTCTCGCTTCCGCTGCGTGTACTGCGATTTTTCCCTACACATTAATCTCTCTTCTTGCTTGTTTATATGATTGCATCTTGTATGTCCAATGCCATGTCTTGTCTATACTTAGGATTGCATACATTGTGTAAGGTGATGTACAAAGTGCTGTTGGAAGCGTTGTACGTACAATGCCCATCTGAGACCTGGTGGAAAATGGGATTGGCGCTGTACATACCTGATCGATTTTAATCGGTCGCTGTTAGGTCGTTGTACAAAGCGTTGTTCGTACAGCGCTATGTACAGTGACACTCTATTTCCCGAGAAGAATAGAGATTTGGCGCTGTTGGGTCGCTCTATAGAAACGCTGTTCGTAGAGCAACTATGAAGATTGTTCTTCATGTTCTTCATGATTTCCTAGGAAGGCGCTGTACAAGTCGCTCTACGTACAGCGACTTGTACAGCGCCCAAGGTAAATACAGGGTCATTTTTTTCAAAACGACTGCACTTCATTTAGTCACCCTATATATATGCCTCTTTCATCTTAGGTCATTTTTAAGAGTTCAAAAATAATTTATTTTCCCCTTAGAACATTTTTCAAGAGAAAAAATTCACAAGAACTCACCTTTAAATACTCAAAGTAATTCCTTTGTGCATCAAAGTTCATCAAGCATCATCTATGTTCATATAGGATGCATCCATGCATGGTTTTGCAACATCACATCTTGCTTGATAAGTTTTTCACTAACTTCATCTAATTTTAGTGTCTTTCTTAGCAAGCCATCTCTTTTATTACCTATATGCTCTTAGAATATTATTCTAGTTACAAGATAAAGATTGTATGTGTTGTATTGATTGAGTGTTGTATTGTGATAGCTTTCTAGGTTTGCATAATCTATGTTTAGTTAAGTTTTATGACATGTCATCTAGCTTTTGATATCTAAGAGTGTTTTAATTGTCATATTATCATCCTAGATAAGCATATAGGGTTCCCTAACTCTTTGTGCATTTTGGATATTCATACATATTCACATAGGCCATATTATCTCTTCATTGAGAAGTAAGTCTTGTGTTGTTTCCAGGATTAGGTTGCTTAAATCATAAGCAATTTGACTAGGTTCACTTATACCAGGATTAGGTAGTGGTGGTGATTTATATACCGGGATTAGGTTGTAATCACCTTTACCATTAATGAATTCGAGGTTAGAGTGTGGCGCACTTAGTAGCTCGTGGTTTTTCCCTCTTGAGGGTTTCCACATAAAAATCAAGTGTCGTTTAATTCCGCACTTATTACACTTGATTTTTTGCTTTGACTAGTTAGGGATATTTTCAGAATATTGACTAATAACGAAAATTGGGTAAATTCGGTTAAAATCTATTCACCCCCTCTAGATAGTTTTATACGCACCGTGCATTATTTGTTTCACACCCTAAGCTATCAACTCCTAGTCTACCCTCGAGCCTAGTGAATCACCTAGCCTACTTCTTATCTGAGATGTGCTCTATACCTCTAGGAAGCAACTTCCTATCCAAGACGCTCACGTCTCTAGGAAGATTTCTTGCTTGTCTATTCGGATCCTCCCGATCTTAGACAAGACTTCTTGCTTAGCCATCCGGATCACAAAGATCCTAGTTAAGCTTCTCTAGCTCAACCATCCGGAGTATCACACTCCTAGCTAAGAATTAATGCTCAAGTTGAAGCTTCACTCACTCCAAGATGAGACTTCTACCTTTTGCAAGGCAAATAATCTAAGTGATACAAATGATGCAAACACATGCAACATAGAATATATTATCAGTACATCCTATGGAAACTAGAAATAATCAATGAGCATACAATGTATATTTTTCTTGTTTATGATCCAAAACATGACACCACACAAAATGATGCATGAGCATATGAAATGTATGGATAAGGTATACTCCATGAAGATCTAGACATAGGCAACAAAGGTCATAAAACAAAGTTGTCTAGACCTTAAACATGAAAAAAAATCTAGAGCATGCAAAACACTTAAAACATGCCAAATCCTAGATTATATTCATGTTACTAAAGCTTGAAAATAAAGCATGTTCATTAAGCATATATTCAAGACTTTAGAACACAAACAACAAAAATGCTAGAATCACAAGATATGATCTATGAATATTCTAGCAAATACTTAGAGCAAATATATACACAATAATCAATTAAATCATAATTAGCACTAAATACAAAATCAAATGTGTTAATCCTATATTTGTTCAATTAAAGGATTCAAACACATGCTAAGGTTATTAATCATAAAATGAGTCAATCAAATCGTAAATAACCCTATATATCAAGCTAAGCACAATACAACTTTCAATCATGTGAAAAACTAGAATAATAGAAAACTAGTTCACACTTATCTCTAATTAGACTTGATTAGCTTTGATTTGAAGTTATACTTCTCAATAGCTTTCATCAAACATACACATACATATAGAATAAGAAACCCCAAGCAAATTGAAGGTTATAAAATAAGAAATCACAAAGATAAGTCAAATACCTATGATTCACGAGCTGGTTCATTTTTTTGGGTAGAACCACTAGAAAACTCAATCAAATAGTTGCATAACCACTTAGAAAAGGTAGAAGACTCGATTACAAAGAATCTCCAACTTGAATCACTCAATTCCGAATTCGTATGAGAAAGTTATGGTGTTTGGAAGGTGAGAAAAAGTTGAGAGAAAATTATGCACATGAGATTTCTAATTTTTCTTCTTGAAATGAATGGAAGGGAAAGAGAGATTTTAAAAGAGATGAAAGAGAGTGAGAAGGGTAGCCAATTAGCACGTGCCACCTCAGCACCCCGTGAGGGGCACGTGAGGCTTATGGGTGCAGAGGGACTGCCTGGCCGTGAGGCTCACGGCCTCCCTCACGTGCCCTCATTGCTTGGCCTTTGGCCGAGCAAGCTTCCCTCGCGCTCCTTTCACGTTCTTCGGTCGTATCCGGACCTCTGAACTCCAATTTCTAATCCGTCTTCAGATAACAAATCGTGACTCCCTCACACATAACAATGACTATGAAACGTTGACAAAAGGTTGAGAATTCGACTCGAAAAACGATGACGAAGACAACTCAACGAATGAGAACGTAAAGTAGCGTAGCAACATCGTTTGGACTTGAAACCTAATGAATGAGTAACCGAATTGACCGGGACTCAATAAGGAATCATATGAGATCATGTTCAAGTCCAAAAACAATAAGATGGAAACAAAAAAACACAAGATCACACAAGTATGCCATTTCCTAGAAGAAGTCTTAGAACATGCAATTCTACAATGTATGTCAATATGAGTTCAATGCATGAGCATACTAAAACATGTGAATGTGTTATATAAATGGTGTACAACGATGCAGGGACACTTATGAATGAATTGTGTGTGTGTGCCTAAAGGCCTTGTAAGAGGATAGAGGTCTAAGTATACCTTTGATGCTTTCTCCTCTTGAAGGCTTCACTTTGCTTAATGTGTTGTCCAACTTCCTTAAAGCTTGTTAAACCATGAATCCTAGACAACTAATCAATACAAAGGAAATATCGTTTTGATATAGAATAATGCCAACATGACTCAAAGTCCTAACAACTAGAAGTGATGTTCTCCTAATACATTCTTCCCATTCAATTGAGCTTAGATTTAAAATAACATGATGTTTTCCAAATCAAATCCTCAAGTAAATTTAACATCCAACTTGAATCAAATAGTGATGTTCAAATTAAAACAAGTAGATATCAAAAGCATTAAAAACTTTGAATGATACTAAATTGATTGAATAATAATAGTATAAGTTTGGCGGAACACCTAACATTCAAACAATTATTACATTGACCACCAAAATGGGTTTAGCTACTCATGGAAATACAAAAGAAAATCAAAGAAGAGAAGTAGAGAAAACCCATGATGTTTGGTGTTGACTTCTTCTTTCAAGCTTCTTCTTTTTTTCCAAAGCAATCCAAAGTGCAGCAATGATGTGGGTTTGATTGGTATAGTGAAATAGAGAGGGAGAGATGTGAGGGTAGAGGTGATTTTGGTGGTGGGAAATGGTGAAGTAAGGGTTGAATGAGGTTGAATGTGTAGAGAGAATATTCCTAGATCTAGGGTTATAGATGTGGTGAGGTAAGGTCTACAGAGAATGTCTATAAATGGGGTATTTATATGACTTGCCAAAAATGGGTCTAATTCACGTCATTATGCTGATCATGAAGTAATCTAGAATACGTCTGAACCGAGTCGATGATAAATGTAAGGTACCTCTTGTCCAATCAACTGGTTTGCATCCTTCTTCGGAACTCTGACCTTTTTCTTCTTGATAATTATCAAATTTCTTTGCCATATAATTTTTGCAGGCCCTTATTCAACATATTCCCAATCATCATCCTCATCACACTTAGTCTCCATTTGAACTTGCCAAATGTGACACAACCATTAATAAATTCCAAGCCAAACTATTTTGGCATTTTCTTAGAACCAAACAAACCAACTACAATAACAATTCTGATACCAATAAATTCGACAAACAGTTTGGCTTTATTGAGGCAAGAGAGAGATAATTTAACAAAACCAAGTAGTTTAATAAGCATTATAGGAACTTACAATATCGTAATCTTTCCTTTCCTGTACATTCTCTAATTAACAAAATACTTCCTGAATATGCTAAACAGAAGCAGTACCGACTAATGCAATTACACCTCTATTTGAGATTTTTAAAGTTTTTTGGTTGGGTTTTTGAGATTGTCTATTTTAAATTCCGTAGAGACTAGTAGAGTTTAATGGCGCATTTACTAATCAGTAATCAAACTCAGGAAAGAGAATTAAGTTACTGATTTATGAATTCCAATGTTTATTAAATATTTTGGGAATTAAGTTACATGGACCCCACTCTTAAATCAGTAATTAAGTTACTAATGGAAAGGGAATTTGATTCCTCCCCCCACCCTAGGAATCAAGTTCCCTTTCCTGATTGAAAAAAGGAATTCATATATTTTTACTAAAATATCCTCACTTAAAATAATTAAAAAAAAGAATGTCTTTCCATTAGTTCTGTTTTAGGGATTGTTCTTTGTTATTCTCTTTTGTTCATCAATTTTTCTCCGAATCTTGCTACAAGTATGATATATTTTTTTTAATCGTAGATTTTATAAATATACATAAAAATCATGTTCATGATTATTATTGACTTGTTGCACTGATTCTATATATATATATATATACATACATACACGTTGTAATTTGTATACGTAAATAAAAAATAAAAAGAACCGTGTTGATGATTAATGTTGAAGAGAGCTTTGAATTATTGGTTTACAATTATACATGTTGTTTTCTTTCTTTTTTTTTTTTTTGGCAAAGCTATGCGGCAATTTTGTTTAAGTTTTTTTTTTTTTTTTTTTCTTTTTACAGAAACAATAAGTCAAAGCTTTCATAGCTGTGACTTCAATTTTTTTATGTTATGGATCTCTTAGAGTATAGGCCGTAATTGTTTATATCATTGTATTTTTTGTCATCTTTTTATTTAGTTTTATTGTCAATGTTTTAATGTTACAAACATTTCAAATCATTTATGTACGTTTTGAGACATGTTAATATTTTTGATATTTTAGACTTGTTTTTTGTTTGACAATCTCTAGACATGGCTTATAATATATATATATATATATTTGTTTTCTTTTATACGGTTAATAATGAATCAAGTACTATGTGAGCTAATTGTATATGTTGGGTTATTTTGTGTTTTAATTTTTGCATTCGATAGAAAGGAAAAAAAAAAAACACCTAAATGTGATAAATTAGTTCGACATCAAATTAATTATGTTTTCAAATCTGAATTGCTTCTCAATTTTTAATTTTTATTGACTAATTAGTTCAAAGTTTACGATATAAAGATATTAATTATTATAGTTATAGTGTTATGAGCATTATAAAAAATATTTTTTTCATAATAATTTTTTTTTTCAACATGTTATATACACAAGGGTATTTTTGTAATCAACTATATATTATTCCGATTCCTTAGTTTAAGTAAACACTAGAAAGGGAATAATTTGATTCCATTTATGATTCTTAAATTGTTAGTAAATACTGGAATGGAATTTAGTAACTTAATTCCGATTCCCCTCCATTCCCTTTCCAATGGAACTTGATTCTGATTCCAATCATTCCCGATTAGTAAATGCACTCTAAATCTCTTCTAGGCAAAAGCTCATGAGGATGAGCTTTTGCAAATAGATCTTTTAAAAAATAATAATAATAATAATAAAAAGTCTACCAACCAAATAACTATAATTTCTTTTCAAAAGCTCTATTTCTAATAGATCTAATACAAGTAGACTTTTAACAAATAGAAGTTTTTCAAAAGCTCAACAAAACAAGCTCTTTGTGCTTGTTTGGTTGGGTTTTCTACTATTTCAAAAGCTATACACAACCCTATTTGAGTTTTTTATAATTGTTTTGTTGGACTTTTGAGATTGTCTATTTTAAATTCAGTAGAGACTAATAAAGTTTAAACCTCTACTAAGCAAAAACTCATGGGGATCGAGGAGCTTCTCCAAATAGATAATTTTTTTTTTTTTTTAAAAGTCAACCAACCAAACAAGTATATATATATATATATATTTGTCAAAAGTTCCGTTTCTAATAAATCTACTATAATTAGACATTTTACAAATAGAGGTTTTTTAAAAGCCTAACCAAACAAATTCTTAAAGACAAACTTTTGTATTTACATTTTTTTTCATAAAAATTGTAAATTGAACATTATTTCTTCTTAATATATTTTTACAGTTTACTTTAATCATTTATCTTGTTCGTGTAAATAAAGCCCATCTTAGTTTCAAATATAAATAAAGTCCATCTTTTCTTTTTCGTGTCTAGTTACTATATAAGATTTGAGTAATTCTACTTTGCCCAAATTTGGTGCCAAAATCTGGTGCTTAAATGACGTGGCAACATTCTCATCCATTCATTTAAATCAAGCAAATCTAATACAATCTAAATGAATGGACGAGAGTGTTGCCACGTCATTTGGGCACCAGATTTGGGTACCAAATTTGGACAAAGTAGCATTACTCATAAGATTTACATAGTAAATGGGTCATTTCAAGAGGGACCAACTTTATATATATATATATAGTGGTGTTTACCTCGGTGTGCACTAATATATTTTATATCAGTTCAATTCAGGTACATTGCACTGATGTATTTATATCCGTGCGCACTGAGTTGAACACCACTTATATATATTTTCTAATTATTCTATTTTTCAAGCCTTTTATTGAATTCAATGATCTATAATTATTTTTTAAGCCTTTTATTGAATCCAATTATTGATAACTATGGCTCGGGTAAGTATACAAATTTTGTATAGTAGCATGAACCTTTCTTATATGTTTAATTCTTCAAATTCACTTTTAAGAATTGAGGAAAGCACATTTAAATAAAATTGTTTGTAAATCTCATATCATTGAAATCATAACTAATATTTTGAAAATGTTGTATTCTATAACTTTTCACACTTGATTATTTAAAGGCCTAATCTGACATTTTCGCCTAATTCCACAAATTATATTGAGCCGACCCTAGTCATAGAACATATACAGGTTAAGATTCAGTCACCCATTATTAGTACAATTTATGATATAAGTTATAAACTAGTTTGGTTATTTAGATACTTGTGGTATTCGAATTATGCAGGTTTCGACATAATGTTGACCTTAAACTGATGTTAGCCCCTAAATTAATTAATTAATTAATTAAGTCAAAAAAATAATAATTGATGGGCCTATAATTTTGGTGAAACAATTGTTAAAAAAAAGTTGGTTAGTTTATACATAAGGTGGGGTAGGCTTAGCTCAACTTACAATTATTAAATTGGGCCCGTATTAAACCCAATCAAATGTTTCTGCGACACCAATTTACATCCCTTCTCTTACCTTCACAAACCACCCTTTTAGATGTTTGTTCTTCCTTGAAACACACATCCTTTCCTTATACTTTTGTTAATGTCTCTATTTTTCTGGTAGAATTACTTTTAACTCCAAACCCAACTTCTTTAGCATATATATATTGTAAACTCATTATCTAAATTTTGACTAAATTTTGACTTGTAGTCATCTCTCACATCATGTATGTACACACAAATATCAAAATCCGATGAAGATTTTCACAATTTATCTCCGAGTCGTACTTAAGTATCCTTAATCACAATGTTTGTATTATCCATATTTTATAAAAGCCGAAGATTTTAAAATTTTATATAACATAATTAATTACAAGCAATTGAACCCCAAAACGTACAAGAAGCCAATGAACCTTCAGTAAACAACATACTATAAACACTTGCAACATTTTTTTTTCTTTTTCCAAGGTCTCTAACTTTTCATAAATACATCAAATAATTATCATTGACCAAAAATTTAACATTCCAATTATCAATCTATCTTTAAATAGGAATAGGATCCTCTCCTCACCCAAAATATCCTAACCTTTTCCTCACCTTTCTACAATCCATTGACAACTGTCTTCAGTTGAAATCAAAGGCATGGATTTATTCTATTATTTTTTATGTCTTCAGACTTCCTATACACCATCGTTTTACATCATCCAAAAATTCCCAAATTTATTTACCCCAAATTCCCCAATTTCAATCCCTAGCTCTCAAACAACGGACTACTGCGAAAATTTCTGTCATCTTCATCACCATCATCACCTTCTTCTTCTACATTATCATTTTCATCATCTTCTTGTGCTTTATCTGATGTAACTAATAGGTTTAAGTATTTGTGAATGAAAAACGTCTTGTGTTATTCATCATAGAGATTGGTATTTATACACAGTACATTATAAGGAGATTAACTCTGACTATATAACCTAAATACATTAGAATTACAGCTGTACAATTCTAATATGCATAGGAGAGTGCACGTAATTGCATTACTGTTATTATGCCCCCGCAAGATAGAGCTTCCGTCGAGGACGCCTATCTTGTTTCGATGATTGGTGAACTAAGTTCGGGACAGTGTTTTTGTCAGCGAGTCAGCTAGCTGATCATTTGTGTGAACATGCGCAATTCGAAGTTGTTTTCAGGCGACTTGATCACGAACGAAAAAGAAATCGATGGCAACATGCTTCATGCGACTATGAAAGATGGGATTCGCACAAACATACGTGGCTCCCACATTATCACAGTAAATAACCGGAGGTCCTGGAATATGTACCTTGAGTTCGGTGAGAAGATTACCAAGCCAGTTCAATTCAGCAGCTGCAGATGCAATGGCGCGGTATTCAGCCTCTGTGGAAGACTGTGCAACGGTGTGCTGCTTCTTGGAGCTCCAGCTAATTGGTGTGGAGCCAAGAAATATGATGTAAGCTGTAGTGGATCGCCGATCATCGGGATCCCCTGCCCAATCTGAGTCGGTGAATGCATGAAGTTGAGTTGATGATTTCCAATTGATTAGTAAGCCAAAATCTAGTGAGCCCTTGAGATAGCGAAGGACACGCTTCACTACATTCCGGTGGATTGAGGTTGGACGATGCATGAACAGTGATAATTTGTTGACCGCAAATGAGACATCCGACCGAGTGAGGGATAGATACTGAAGAGACCCCACCACCTGCTGGTATTGAGTGGCATATGTGGGAGCACTGCCATCAACCAGTTTTAACGTATCAGATGTGGAGAGAGGAGTGGAGACAGACTTAGCCTCGAGCATATTTGTTTTGGCTAGAAGATCACGGATATATTTCTGCTGAGAAAGAAATAGTCCACGTGTGAAGGAGTAAGCCTCAACCCCTAGAAAGAATGAAAGCTGGCCCAAATCCTTTAGTGAGAACCGTTGAGCTAGAGCAGTGATGAATTGGTGAACCTTTGAATCTGATGAGCCTGTGACAATGATGTCGTCGACATAAACTAGCAAGTACACTGTGTGTCCAGAATGGTGATAGATGAATAGAGAGGCATCGCTCTTGGAGTTGGTAAAATCGGCTGACAATAGAAAATTACGGAGTGTAAGGATTCCCGTTTTGTTGATTGGCTTATTTCGTGGTCAAACCACATGTTGGGGTTTTGAATGTAAGGGTAGTCTAAGTGATTAGTGTTGAAGATCAAAGGCCCTTCCATGACCTCAAGATACAAGCACGCCAAAGGTATAATCTCTTGTGCTTGTTTTTCTTTGAAGAGATTTAGTAGCACACACACACTTAGCATTCTTGCTATGATTGCATACTTGCTTATTTTTATGTGCATCTCTTCACATGTCACTTTACACACTAGCACTTTGGTTGATATATCTTGTTGTGTGTATATGTGCCTTATAATTCGTTTCCCGACATTGTTCGGAAACGTCCGCGCTTGCACAAATGAGTGCTTGGTTTCGCGCGAAGACCGCCTATGGAGAATGCCCTTGGCTTCTCCTTGGTTTTCACCATTGTTGGTGATCGGCGGTTATGATCGGCGGCCTGGCCACCGAATGAAACCGCCGTTTCAGTCCAGATTGGTCTGAAGCAATTATGCGGTCAAGATCGGCGGTCACGACCGCCGTTCGAAACCGCCGTTCATACCTGATCGATTTTAATCTCTCGGGTTTGATTCGGCGGTTGGATCGGCGGTCGCGAAACCGCCGAATGAAACCGCCGTTAATGCTCTGTTCTTCACGAGCTCAATTCGGCGGTCGTCATCGGCGGCCTGGCCGCCGATTGAAACCGCCGAACGGTGCGTTTCAGGGGCAGAATTGTCTTTTCACTTGCCCTGTTCTTGATGTCTATAAATATCACACTTTCTCATTATCTGAATCAGTTCTTTGACTCTTAAGAACCCTAATCTTCAAAGATAGATTTTGAGAGAAAATCAAATCAAGAACTCAACTTTAACCACTCAAATCAAACCCCTTTTGCATCAAATTTCATATTGCATCTCCTATGTCTATATAGAGTGCATCCATGTATGGGTTTGCATCATCACAACTTGCTTGGTAAGATTTTGATTCATTTCATCTTATTGTAGTATTTTAAATACCAAGCCATCTCTTTTAAATTACTTGTATGTTTTAGATCATATGTTAAATACAAGAAAAGAGATTATTTGTGATGAATTAATTGAGTGTTGTTTTTAATAGATATCTAGGTTTTTATAATCTATGATTATCTATGCTATTTGACATGTCATTTAGCAATTGATATCTAGGGTTGATTTAAATTGAATATATCATAATCCTAGATAAGCATTTAGAGTACCCTAGCTCTTATTGCATTAATTGAATATTCATACATATTCACATAGGGTTGTTTCTCTTCATTGAGAAGTAAGTCTTGAGGCTAAGAGTGCTTAGGCCTCAAGCAAATTGGAATAGGGTTGCTAATAAAGGCCCGCTGGGTAGAAGTGAGGGGTTACAGACCGGAGTGTTAGACGAGGTCTACATAGGTTGTAAACTTCATTTCAATTAGTGATTTCGAGTTCCGAGTGTGGCGCACTATACAGCCCGTGGTTTTTTCCCAGTGGTTGGGTTTCCACGTATACATCAAGTGTTATTTAAATTCCGCACTATATTACACTTGTATGTATTTTTGACTAGTAGGGGCATTTTCGTAAAATTGACTTGCATGCGAAAATTGGGTAATAATAGTTAAAATCTATTCACCCCCCCCCCCCCCCCCCCCCCCCCCCCCCCTCTAGCTTTATATTGATAAACACGCCTCGAGTATTTAATTTGTTTCAATTGGTATCAGAGCGGGTTCCTAGATATACTTAGGTGATCCTTTGCTCATTGTTGGTGTGTTTTTGCATTTTGTATGTTTGTTTGATTTCTTCATACATTTTGCATTCTTCTCATTTGCATTCATTCAACGCAAACACTATGAGTGATTTTGTGAGAGAAGAAATTGACTCCATTGAGGAGATGCCTCTCTTACTAGAGAGATTTAGGAGATTTGTGAATTTAACCACCTCACCTCCTAAGAAGAAGTTGACCACCGCACCTCCTAAGAAGAAGAAGAAGAAAATTGCTTTGGAGACTTCGAAGCATGACAAGAAGGAGGGTATCTCAATTGAAGACATGGGACTCATTAACAAGCCAAACCAAGGAGTGTCTTCAAGAGAGGGGATTCAGTGCTACGAATGTGGAGGATTCGGGCATTTCTCCCCGGAGTGTGGAAACTTGAAGGATAGAAGAAAAGGGAAGGCGAAGGCCACCTTATGGGATAAATATGAAGATGACGAAAATCCTTCAAGTGATGAAGAACTTGCCATCATCTACACGGAATTTGGAGCCAAGAGTGTAGAAGTTGAAGAAGATGGCAAAGTTGCTTTTCCTTGTGATCCCCAAGAAGAACAAGGTATAGAAGTAGTTGGTGTAGCTACTCATAGGGATTTGGCTCTTTCCTCATCAAGAGAAAAATTTGATGATCTTGATGAAGGAGATGACTTCATTGGTGAAATGGAGATTAGAGGAGATGACACAAATGTTGAATGTTTGTCATCTAACTCCACAAATGGAAATGTGGAGTGTATGGATCTTAATGACTACAAAGTCAAAGTTGAGAGCTCGATGATGAGGAACAAAGAAGAAATTAGAAGATTAAAAGAAGAGAATCTAGAGCTTTCAACACTTGTAAACCACTTGTGTGAAGAAGTGGTGAGATCCATGGCGGATGAAGATAAGCTAAAAGAAGACTTAGCATTATCTAAGAGGAGAGAAGAAGAGCTAGAAAGAGAGCTTGAAGAAGTTAAGGTCTTAATGGCTAAGATGACTTCAAGCACCAAGAAGCTTGACCACATGTTGGGAGTTGGAAGAAAGCCAAGTGACAAGAGAGGTCTTGGCTACATTGATGACACGGATGCCTCCTCCACAAGCAAGACATCCTGTGCCATGAACATGGACTTCAATATGTCCCCTCCTCCTCAACAACCTAGGAAGAAGAGTGACCTAGGAGAATGTTCAAGAAGTGCCCAAGTGGTTGAGGCACCAAAAGGTCAAGCTCAAGCTCACACCCAAAGGGCTCCTCACACTATCTTCCCTCAAACTCAAAAACACAATGGGAAGAGTTCAATCATGCAAGCTCAGACAAGCAAGCAACCTCGTCTTGGTTTTCAACAAAAGAGGAGAGATCCGATCCGATCCAACAACCAAGACAACCACAACGACAAGGGAAAGCTCATATCCATGCTAAAGGGAATGGTATGATTCCTAACTTTATTCCCACTTGTCATTTTTGTGGTATTGTTGGTCATATTAGACCAAGTTGCTTGCATTATATTGAAATGTGTAGAGCTAAAAGCATGATTGACAAGAAAAAGGCTAGAGCTAAGATGCTTCATAAAAAGGAAGAAAATCATGTGCATGATCCTTTTTCATCTTGTACTCTAGAACCTTTGTCCACTAGGATTGATTTAGTGTCACCTAAGTGGAGTAATAAGAATGAACCCGCTTGCTACGAGACTAACAAGTCTCAAATAGGTTCATCCAAGTCCAAAGGACTTGGTAGGTCCATAGGACCTCATACCCTTCTTTGAAGTGGTATGGAAATTTGACCCCATATGGGGAACTTAAGCAAAGAGAGCTATTTTGCATCTTGTCACTTGCAAAAAATTTGAAATATCTTGTGCTTCTCTTTTTGTTGCTTGAGTTAGCTTGGTTACACTATGTATACATATTTTCTATTCAATAAGTGTGATCAATGCTTATATTGCAATCCATGTCATATTTATGTTCAAACATGCATTTTTGGACTAGGAGATATATACATAGGATTTAATTTGAATGACCTATAATGATCTCCATGACATGATGATTGCTAAAATGACTTGCTAAATGCTAATCTTAAAAAGCATGTTTTGATGATTGCATTTCTTAACTGCAAATAATGTGTGAAAAAGCTTATGAGACTCAAATGAAAAAGGATCTTGTATCCATTCAAGGATTTTACAATCCAAATGTCTCTCTTTCTTTATTGGTTGAACATGTCTACTATCATACGGATATCTTATCCGGAAAAATCAAGTAGGGTGCAAAGTCGCTCATGACATGTTTAGCTTATAAAGTTGGATATAGTTGTTCTTAAATTGAAATCAATGAAAACCTATATCCTTGCTTCTCTCTTGACATTGGTGAAATTGGTTTGAATTCATATTGAAAACCTTTGTCATTTGCTTTGCCAAATACCATGATATTTTGGACTTAAATGCTACATGTCTTGTATGCAAAGCAATTTTTTGATTCACACATTTTATTTAAATAAATCTCCTTGTTTCTCTCCAATAAATTTGAGATTGCATAAAGTGACTTATATTGATTATGCATATACTAGAATGCTACTATCTCTCTTTGCCTTGAGTGACCCGGTTGGGGACTACTCCCTTGTCTATATCATGACAAAAAGGGGGAGTATGGTGTGGTAAGGGGAGTTGCAAATTGTAGTAGCAATTGTGCATGTTGGGGAGAATACTAATTGAGGGGGAGTAACCCTTTGAGGGGGAGCATTTGCACATTCATACATTGCATGATGTTGTACTTAAATTCTTAAATGCAAATGCTTGTTTTATCTCACTTGATTCATCTCACCTTTTCTTGTATTGGAAAGTATAGAAACTGTGCTTTCAGGGATTGATTGTTCTACTTGAGATTGAAGACTTCAAGACCATTTATCTTATCTCTTTGTAAAGTAGAAAATCATTGTAGACCCGTAGTTTCTATTATGTTGTGAGGAATCAATGTGAGTGGTGGTTTTGTCACGAAATAGCCAAAGGGGGAGATTGTAAGGATTCCCGTTTTGTTGATTGGCTTATTTCGTGGTCAAACCACATGTTGGGGTTTTGAATGTAAGGGTAGTCTAAGTGATTAGTGTTGAAGATCAAAGGCCCTTCCATGACCTCAAGATACAAGCACGCCAAAGGTATAATCTCTTGTGCTTGTTTTTCTTTGAAGAGATTTAGTAGCACACACACACTTAGCATTCTTGCTATGATTGCATACTTGCTTATTTTTATGTGCATCTCTTCACATGTCACTTTACACATTAGCACTTTGGTTGATATATCTTGTTGTGTGTATATGTGCCTTATAATTCGTTTCCCGACATTGTTCGGAAACGTCCGCGCTTGCACAAATGAGTGCTTGGTTTCGCGCGAAGACCGCCTATGGAGAATGCCCTTGGCTTCTCCTTGGTTTTCACCATTGTTGGTGATCGGCGGTTATGATCGGCGGCCTGGCCGCCGAATGAAACCGCCGTTTCAGTCCAGATTGGTCTGAAGCAATTATGCGGTCAAGATCGGCGGTCACGACCGCCGTTCGAAACCGCCGTTCATACCTGATCGATTTTAATCTCTCGGGTTTGATTCGGCGGTTGGATCGGCGGTCGCGAAACCGCCGAATGAAACCACCGTTAATGCTCTGTTCTTCACGAGCTCAATTCGGCGGTCGTCATCGGCGGCCTGGCCGCCGATTGAAACCGCCGAACGGTGCGTTTCAGGGGCAGAATTGTCTTTTCACTTGCCCTGTTCTTGATGTCTATAAATATCACACTTTCTCATTATCTGAATCAATTCTTTGACTCTTAAGAACCCTAATCTTCAAAGATAGATTTTGAGAGAAAATCAAATCAAGAACTCAACTTTAACCACTCAAATCAAACTTCTTTTGCATCAAATTTCATATTGCATCTCCTATGTCTATATAGAGTGCATCCATGTATGGGTTTGCATCATCACAACTTGCTTGGTAAGATTTTGATTCATTTCATCTTATTGTAGTATTTTAAATACCAAGCCATCTCTTTTAAATTACTTGTATGTTTTAGATCATATGTTAAATACAAGAAAAGAGATTATTTGTGATGAATTAATTGAGTGTTGTTTTTAATAGATATCTAGGTTTTTATAATCTATGATTATCTATGCTATTTGACATGTCATTTAGCAATTGATATCTAGGGTTGATTTAAATTGAATATATCATAATCCTAGATAAGCATTTAGAGTACCCTAGCTCTTATTGCATTAATTGAATATTCATACATATTCATATAGGGTTGTTTCTCTTCATTGAGAAGTAAGTCTTGAGGCTAAGAGTGCTTAGGCCTCAAGCAAATTGGAATAGGGTTGCTAATAAAGGCCCGCTGGGTAGAAGTGAGGGGTTACAGACCGGAGTGTTAGACGAGGTCTACATAGGTTGTAAACTTCATTTCAATTAGTGATTTCGAGTTCCGAGTGTGGCGCACTATACAGCCCGTGGTTTTTTCCCAGTGGTTGGGTTTCCACGTATACATCAAGTGTTATTTAAATTCCGCACTATATTACACTTGTATGTATTTTTGACTAGTAGGGGCATTTTCGTAAAATTGACTTGCATGCGAAAATTGGGTAATAATAGTTAAAATCTATTCACCCCCCCCTCTAGCTTTATATTGATAAACACGCCTCGAGTATTTAATTTGTTTCACGGAGTTCGTTGTACCATGCTCTGGGAGCTTGACGGAGGCCATAGATAGCCTTTCAGAGCTTGCAAACATGGGTCGGCAATGAGGGATGTTCGAATCCAGGTGGTAGCTCCATGTACACATCGTCGGTAAGAGTCCCCTGTAAAAAAACATTATTGACATCTAGTTGTCGTAGGGACCAACTATTAGTTATAGCAATAGTGAGAATCAAATGGATTGTGATAGGTTTCACGACTGGACTGAATGTGTCAGTAAAATTTACGCCAAGGCGTTGATGAAAGCCTTTCGCCACAAGGCGAGCTTTGTAACTCGCAACAGAACCATCCAGGTGTCTTTTGATCTAGAAAATCCACTTGCATCCCGCCACATTTTGGGAGGTGTGAGATGGAACCAGTGACTAGGTTGAGTTTTTAACCAACGCATCATATTCGGTGCTCATTGTTTTGTGCCATTCCACATGTTTCTAGGCTTGGATGAGTGAAGTTGGTTCTGTTTGGGTGGGGAGCTGAGTGACAGTATTGAGGTCAAGTATGGTCCTCAGTTTGAATATATTGCTTTTTGACCGAGTGTGAATGACTCTATGTGGGGAGGTGGGTGCTGGATTAGGTGCGGTGAGTGGGTGAGCTGTGTTGTGAGAGCTGGATGACTGAGTTGAGGCATGCTGGTCACGGGAGGTGTCTTGCGAGACCTGATTGGGTTGTGAAAGGTTAGGTGTTTGTTGTGGTGGTTGTATGTGCAGTGGGACCTGTGCGGGATTGGTAGTGAAGGGCTAAGATAGCTGGATAATGTCAGAATAGTGGAAGTCTTGGTGGCGAGAAGGGTGTAGGGGTGTGTGCAACTCATCTTGCTGGTCGGATCTGATATTGGGGGAGGGAGACTGAAGCCAATGATTGACTTGGACCGGAAGAGTGGGTGAAGTGTGGCCGACTCGATTAGCAAACGGGAATTCTGACTCGACAAATACAACGTGACGGGAACCATATACTCTATTTGTGTGACTATCTAGACATAGGTAGGCATTGTGTGCATTGGAGTAACCGACAAAAGCACATGGTTTGGAGCGAGGCTCCAGTCTATGAGATGTGTATGGACATAGCCAGGGATAACACATACAGCCGAATACACGTAATTTACGATAATTCAGATCTTTGTTGAAGATTATAGAGTATGGAGTACTGTTGTGGAGAACTTTGGTTGGCATGCGATTTATAAGATAAACCGCGGTCTGGAAGGCAAGAGACCAAAATTTCAAGGGCATGGACGCATGGTGGAGCATGGTCAGTGCCGTTTCCACTACATGCCGATGTTTGCGTTCAGCAATGCCAACATATTTAGGTGTGTGTAGTGGTGATTTCAAGTGTTGGATACCTAAATTTTGTAAGTCAATACCAAGGGATTGAGCTTCCCCACTACCATCAGAGTAAACAGTTTTGATTTTAGTGTTGAAATTTTTTTCGACAAGTGCCTTGAAGCATTTAAAAACCTGTGGGACATCAGACTTGTGTTTGAGTGGATATAGTCATGTGTATTTTAAAAAATAATCCACAAAAATCACATAATAACGATAATTATCAAAAGACGATAAGTGAGCAGGGCCCCAAATATCGGTGAACAAAATTTCTAATGGTTTATTGCAAGATAATGTTGAAACTCCAAATGATAGTTTGTGACTTTTATTACATAGACATGCAGGACAATGAGAAAATTGAGACTCTAACTTGGAAATAGGGAGACCTTGAGAGGAGACGAGACTCTTGAGGACTTGAGTATACGGATGACCAAGGCGGCAGTGCCATGCGAGGGAGGAGACTTGCGGTTAAGAAGAAGCTGAAAGGAGATGAGCAGGAGACGTAGACAGACGAGACGGATTGGACCTTGGCCAGATATATAGGTTGCCCTCATTCCGGCCGCGGACCAAGGATGCCCCTGTGATCAGATCCATCACAAGAAAATGGTTAGGAAAGAACTCAATAGATGTGCTATTATGAGTGCAAAATTAGGATACAGAGATAAGATTGTGAGATATGTGAGGAGAGCACAAGACACGTGTGAGAGGGAAAGATTTTGCAAATGTATTTAATGTAGTGCCACCAGTATGAGTTATAGGAATTGTTTTACCGTCCCCAACCATGATGTCCTCTGGGCCACCATATTCGGAGTGAATGGATAGATTTTGGAGGTCTGAAGTCATGTGATGAGAGGCACCTGAGTCAAGAATCTAGTTGGTGTTGCGAGTATTGGGCTGCTCGGTGGTCATGTGATTCATTTGTGGCCATTGTTGAGTTCCTAGATATGGACGTGAACGACAAACCCGAGCTGTGTGTCCAATCTTATCACAGAGTTGACAAATCAGCCGAGAGTTGTTGGTGGATGTGGAAGTGCACCATTGATTTGGAGAGTTGAACTACGGGTGATATGGTGGCCGAATTGGGCTGCTCTAGTTTGAGGAATAATTGCGGCCATTGCTTGGGTAAGTTCCAAAATTTGACTGGTTACCGTGAGGGTTGGTGAAGTTGTGATGTTATTGGTGTGCCATATGGCTTGACGAATTGCCCTGTTGGTTACGGCATTTCCTGTTAAAGGTTTTTTGATTGAATTGTGCCGTAATTACCGGATTGCCTTTCTTTGATTCATCACGCTAAAGAAAAGCCTCATGGTCAAGAAGTTCGTTATAGAGTTCTTCGAATGTGATTGGTGTGTCTCGGGCTCGTATTGCGGAAGCGAGAGGTAGATAGGCTGGTCCCAAACTGTTTAAGGTATGAATTACTGTTGCCCCATCATCAACTGGATGTCTAATGAGTTCAAGATTGTCAAGGATATTTTTGATGTCTTGCATGTAGTCGGTGACAGATTTGTCCGCCAAAGTGACGTTGGTAAGAAAGTCGAGTAGTCCAAGTTTGCGAGTGTTGGATCGGTTTGCGAAAGTGGCCTCAAGTTTGGTCCATGCTTGTGCGGACGTTGATGACCTGGTGACTATAGATTGTGTTGCACCCATGCACAAAACTTGTATCGCATGAAGAAGCAATCGATCTTGACGAAGCTAGACTTGATGTTCAGGATTGGCGGCTGTAGTGTTGGTTGGTGCGTTGGTTGTTGAAGAGGTTGTTGGATCAGTAGTTGTGGCAACTGTGATGGATGCAGGAGGGCATGGTTTGGTACCATTTAGGTATCCCATAAGACCATAGCCGAAAAGAAGATTTTCAACCTGAGACCTCCAGGCAGCATAGTTCCCTCATTTGGTTAGTTTGATAGGAACTTGAGTGGAGTTGATGGCAATGAGAGATTGGTGTGGGTTGGTGTTTTTTGTTCCCATAAGGACAACAGAAGGAGAAGAGGTAGCAATAGAGGATTCGGGTGTGCTTGGATTTGTCATGGTGATGGCTGGCTGTGTTTAGGTTTAGGTTTAGAGAGGAGAAAATTGGAGGAAATGATTTTTGGTATTTCAGGATCTTTAGCTTTTTCCTAACTATGCTCTGATACCATAATAGGTTTAAGTATTTATGAATGAAAAACGTCTTGTGTTATTCATCATATAGATTGGTATTTATACACAGTACATTATGAGGAGATTAACTCTGACTATATAACCTCAATACATTAGAATTATAGCTGTACAGTTCTAATATGCACAGGAGAGTTCACGTAATTGCATTACTGTTATTAGTAACAACTCACCAACCTGAAATTCCAAAGACCAATCGCCTGAGAAAAACCCAAAACAGAGGCAAATGCAAGAATAAGAATGGCATTGTTAGTATTCCAAACTCTAACCCATCAGCTAAAAGAAGCTCCAAATACAGAGGCATCACTAGGTATTTATTTATATGTACAATTATTTATATATATACAAGTGAATCAGTTTTTTTTTTTTTTTTTTTTTTTTTTTTTTTTTTTTTTTTTGTGATGAATTTTGCATGTTGAATTGTTGATGGTAATTAAAATTGCAGGCATAGATGGACAGGAAGATTTAAAGCACATCTCTGAGACAAGACTTCTTGGAACAACATTCAAAGATTTCACAGACAATTTTTGGACAAGGAAGTGATTCTTGGTGCTAATCATGGCCTATGATGAATTTGCCTTCAAATATCCATTTTGAGCGAATGAATCCAGAGATATAATACACAGTTGCTTCTGGTTTACAATCTTATTAATTCATGGAATGAATAATACTTGATGATATTGTTAGCTCTTTCATGATGACGAACCAGTGTATAATCGAGTTTTGTGATGCTTGACGAACCTTTGTGATTATACAGTAAAGAAAAAAAAAATTCTAGTGATGATTAGGGGATTCTTAGTTACACTACAAATCTTCAAATCCCATTACCAATTCTGAAAATTTTCTTGCCGTGGAAAGGGGCTGTTTGGTTTCGTATGGAAATTGGAAGGGTAATAGTTTGTTCAAAGATGAAGACATCAGTTTGTTCAAAACGACAGTGTATAGGAAGTCTGAAGAGCAAAAAAAATTAACTGAATAAATCTAGGCCTTTGATTTTATTAGAAGACAGGTGTCAATAGATTGTTGAAAGATTAGGACAAGGTGAGGATATTTTGGGTGAGAGGATCCTAGTCCCTTTAAATAAGCATCATTATCTAAATTGACACCGTTGAATAAATTCACATATGTCAATATAATGAAAAGAATGGGGATAATACTAGGTTGGCTCAGTGGTTGGCCACTCACACCTATATTAAGAGGTTGAGGGTTCGAGTCTGTCCTATATCATCTTTCCATCTTAGGTTTGTGGGGTCCCTAATTTATCCAAAATAGCTCAATTTGGTCAATTTGACCAAATTTTTAACAATCAATGATTAAATATTAGTATAAAGACGATTTTGCATTTGATCTTTGATTCAAGAAATTACATTTTCCCCTCAAATTCATATATCAAGATTAAATAAATAAAAAACCTATAAAATAATCTAACCTATAACAAATTTAAAAATATAAATACTAATACAAATAATCAAAACTAATTATTTATATACTTAAAAAGTTAAAAAAAAAATTTGCTTCCACCTAAATAATATATATGTATTTGTATTCCTCCTAAAATTATTTTTAAAAATATAAAATATTAAACAATAATCAAATTTTATGATTTTATGTAAATAGAAAAGTTATTATTTTTTGAAAAAATAAAAAGATAGATTGTTGAGATTCATTTAAACAAAAACAAATTGTTTTTTATTTTTTATTTTTTTTTATAATAAAATAAAAAATAAACATAAATTTAGGAAAGAGTTTTTTTACAGAAATAGCCATTTTTAAAGTTGGTTATTGATTTATAACCCTACTGTCTTAGATTTTCTTTTCTAGCCTTTTAATCATTACATGGACAAAAATACCCCAAACAATAGGTTTTACCTTTACAACAGTCAACAACAGTGTATTAAATTTAGTTTTTCATTACATATTACAGTAAACACCCTAGTGTTTTCCAATACTAGGACAAATAAACGTGATTATTTTATCCATTATGGTCTATCCTTCCCTAGAATTTCATTAAATCATTCTTTTCTCTACTCGTGTTTTCTTGAATACAGGTCTATAAACAAGTACAAAACTATCAAAAGTTTTGTAAAATGAAAGTTATGTATTGAAAATTATGTCTTAATCCAGGCATTGTAAATTTGAATTGTATCCTACTTTAAAAAAAAAAAATCGAATTGCATCCACGGGCTATTATGTGCGCCACACACGAACCTCAATCCACTAATTGTAATGGCAATTGTAAGGATTCCCTTATCTTGATTGGCTTATTTCATGGACAAACCACATGTTGGGGTTTGGTTGTAAAGGTAGTCTAGGTGATTAAGGTTGAAGATCAAAGACCCTTTCCAAGACCTCAAGAGGACAAGCACCAAAGGTATATTTGTAGTGCTTACTTTGCCTTGAAGAGATATAGTTGCACACACACACAACATGCATATCTCTTATTCTTGAATGTTGTGTTTATATTTTATGTACATTGTGCTTTATTGATTATTCAAATATCTCTTCTTGTATTAAATTGATTGCATCTTGTTCTATGAAATGCCATGACATGATAGGCATTAGGATGCATTCAATACCCACACTTTCACTTCATGTATGTTAGCTTTTAGTGTGGAGTAATTCGTTTCCCAAAGGATGTTCGAAAACGTCCGCGCGTGCACGTTGGTGTGCTCGGTTTTACGTGAAGACCGCCCATGGAGAATGCCCTTGGCTTCTCCTTGGTTTTCACCATTGTTGGTGATCGGCGGTTATGATCGGCGGCCTGGCCGCCGAATGAAACCGTCGTTCATACCTGATCGATTTTTATATCTCGGGTTTGATTCGGCGGTTGGATCGGCGGTCACGAAACCGCCGAATGAAACCGCCGTTGTTCCCCTGTTCATCTCGGGTTCAATTCGGCGGTTATGATCGGCGGCTTGGCCACCAATTGAAACCGTCGATCAGTGCGTTTCAAGGGCAAACTTGTCTTTTCACCTGTCCTGTTTTTGGTCTCTATAAATACATCATTATCTCTGGTTCAAAACACAAGTCTTTAATGATAAGAACCCTAGAGAGATATTTAGAGAGACTTAAGAGAAAAAACTTAAAGATTACATCTTTAATTCTCTAAACCCATTCCCACATGCACAAATCATCATCTAGGCATAATCTAGGTTCATCTAGTATGTGCTAATGCATGGGTCTTCTTCAACACACATGGTATGATTTGTTGAACACTTTTATCTTACATAATTAGTGTTTCTACTTATCAATTTTATCTCATTTATTACTTGTATGTGTTTAGATTAATTTCTACATACATGATTGAGATTATGTGTTGATTGGGTTATTTGATAGATATCTAGGTTTTTATAATCTATGATTATCTAAGCTATTTGACATGTCATTTAGCCATTAATATCTAGGATTGCTTTAATTGCAAATTCATCATCTAGATAAGCATCTAAGGTTACCTAGCCTTTTTTGTTATTTAAATATCATGTTATATTCACATAGGTTGTGCATCTCTTTTGAGAGATTTAAGTCTTGTGTGATTGACCGGGGATTAGGTCGGACACCGGGAATAGGTGGTCACATAAGCAATTGGACTAGAGCCACTTTTAAAGGCCCGAGTGGTAGAAGTGGGGGGTTATTGACCGGAGTGTTAGACGAGGTCTACATAGGTTGTAAACTCCATTTCAATTAGTGGATTTCGAGGTCCGAGTGTGGCGCACTAAACAGCCCGTGGTTTTTCCTAGTGGTTGGGTTTCCACGTAAACATCAAGTGTTATTTAATTTCCGCATCTTATTACACTTGTATGTATTTTTGACTTGCTAGGGGTATTTTCATAAAATTGACATGCACGCGAAAATTGGGTAATAATTAGATAAAATCTATTCACCCCCCTCTAGCTTTATATATATAACACACCGTATTCTTTTCAGCAATTACAACATAGGTTGACCACGTCAAACCTTACACGGTTACTAATCTATCACAACTACCCGCAGACCTTCAAAAGTGAATCTAGTCCAATACTTACAAACTACCAAATGGTAAATACAAGACTTGTCTCTAAAGTGAAGAGATAAAACAACCTAAGGTGAATATATGCAATATTTAAGATGCTAAAATGCAAGGTTAGACATTTAAGCTTATCTAGGCATGGATAAACATATTAGACATTCCTAGATATCATTTTGCTATATGACATACATATAACATAGCTAAATAAACAAACAAAGCCCTATATACAATATCTACCACAACCAACTCACAAAACACAATAAAGAAACTATCTTTAAACTATTCAAGTCATAAAGAAGCAATTTTGAGACAAGTCAAGTAATAAAAAAGCCATCTTGTAAAGAAAGAACATGTGAGATGATGCAAGTAATGTTCTAACTACAAGTCATATGTGCAAAGATGAAACCCTAAAGAAAATCAACCTAGAACATCCTAGACGATATATGAAACATGAAAGTATGATGGGTTTTTGTGTTTTGAGTAATACAAAGGAAGTCTTGATACCTTTGCTTTGAAGATACTCAAATGCTCTCAAAAGATGTAATTTTTAATCTAAAAAATGACCAAAGGCTATCAAGACATATATATATAAGATCTAAGCAAAGTGGCGTCGTTTTGGAAAAAAACGTTCCAATTACTCGTTAACTGCGCTAGTGGTGCGCTGGTTGAGTAGCGCACCACACCAGCGCACACCCTTTGATGTTGCAAGGGCGTTGGACGACGTGCGCTGGTAAGGGGCGCACGACCAGTGGCGAACTTCTGGAGAAGTTGTGCTAGTGAGATGCGCATGACGACCACCAGCGCACGACATGCGGTAACCTTCTGCCCATGTTGCGTTAGTCAGCTGCACTGGTCCGGCGCATGTGGAGTAACGCACTGCGCGGGTCTTGCACGGGTAAGGGGACCAGCGCACTGTGCTGTGCTTAAGCAGGTGAGTGTGTGCAACTAAATCTCTTCAATTAGAGTCAAGACAAGTAATCTACCTTCCTTGAAGCTCTTGATGATCACGATGAGGTCCTTTGGCATTTGATGAAGATTTCTTCAATCCTAAACTACCCTTACATAATTGAACCCCATTGTGATTTTGGTCAACGAAATAAGCCAATCAAAAAGTGAGGCACTTACAATCTCCCTATTTGGCTATTTCGTGACAAAATCAACACTCACAAAGCATCCTCACAAAAACAAAAAAATTGTTGGCCAACAAAATTTTTCTACATTACAATAAAGCTCCTAGGCTAAGTCTTGATCATCTTCAAGTAAAATCCAAGCTTGTAGAAAAAATCCAACCTACACACAATCAACAAGAAATATACCTTCCAAGACCAAGTGTGTGAGATGTGCTTATAACAAAAGTAATTGCAATTGCTAATCAAGGAAATAAAACAATACAATCAAAAACAATGTAATCATGCAATGCAATGCAACTCCCCTTAAATGCAATGCCAAGAATGGCACAAAATCTCCCCAACCTTACTCCTCATTTTTTTCATGAGATAGGTAAAGGGAGTCTCCCCTAATAGGTAAGCTTTAGCAAGGAGAGCTTGTAGCACAAGCACATATGCATAATCATAAATCAATTTTATGCAACTCAATTAAGTAAGAGAGATTCAAGGAGTTTTATTCTAAGAAAAAGATGTGTGACAAGAATGCTTTGCATGCAAGACATGTTGCATTTAAGATCAAAAGCAATGGTATTTGGCAAAGCAAACAACAAAGGTTTCCAATAGAATTCAAACCAATTTCACCCTTTGTCATGGAAAAAACAAGGATATAGAGTTTAAGTATTCTAATTTAAAGAGCAACTATATCCAACTTTATAAGCAAAACAAGACATGAGCGACTTTGCACCCTATTTGATTTTTTCGGGTGAGAAACCGGTATAATAGTAGCATTGTTCCACAAATAAAGAAAGAGAGACATTGGATTTTAAGATCCCTATTTATTTGAGTCTCAATATTGCTTTTGCACACATATTTGCATTCAACATTTGTGAAACAAATTATAGCACGGTGTGTATAAAACTATCTAGAGGGGGGTGAATAGATTTTAAACTTATTATCCAATTTTTCGTGTTTAGTCAATATTACGAAATTACCCCTAAATAGATAAAGCAATAAATCAAGTATAAAATGCGGAAATTAAATAACACTTGATTTTTATGTGGAAACCCTCACGGGAAAAACCACGGGCTAGTAAGTAAGCCACACTCGAACCTCGAATCCACTAAATGTGTAAAACGATTACAACCTAATCCCGGAAGTAATCACACACCTACCTAATCCCGGTATAAGTGAACCTAGTCCAATTTGCTTGCGATCTAAGCAACTAATCCCGGAAGCTACACACAAGACTTACTTTCTCAATAAAGAGAATAACACCCTAAGTGAATATATGAATATCCAAATGCAACATAGAGCAAGGGAGACCCTATATGCTTATCTAAGATGATGAATATGCAATTAGAACAATCCTAGATATTAAAACTAAATGACATGTCAAATAGTTTAGCTAATCAAGATTAAGCACAAAACCTAATTAGCTATCACAATACAACTTCTCAAACATACAACACACTAATCTCAATCTTGTATCAAAAGATATATGAAAATCATACAAGTAATAAATTGAGAATGCTTGTTAAGAAAAACACAAAATATGTAAGATATTAGTGAAAAGCTTACCAAGCAAAATGTGATGAAGAATCCATGCAAAGAGACATCTAGATGATCAAGGATGATGCTAGATGATGATTGATGATCATGAAAAAGTGTTTGAGTAAATAGAAAATGAGTTCTTGGAATTTTTTCTTCTCTTGAAAAATATCCTAAGTATGAAATCTGAATATGAACTCTCTTGATTGACCTAAAGTCAAAGTGGCATATATATAGGAGGCCAAAACAAAGTGTGGTCGTTTTGAATAAGTTGGCTTGAAATTGCCTTGGGCGCTGTACGTAGAGCGCTTCTGTACAGCACCTGTACAGCGCCCCAACTCTATTCTCTCAGGAAAACAGAGTAGCGCTGTACGAACAGCGCTTCTGTACAGCGCTCGTACAGCGCCTACCAAAAATGCATCAGACCTGATGCATTTAAAATACAATTTCAATCGGGTCTCCATTGGGCGTTGTACGAACAACGCTTGTGTACAGTGCTCGTACTCTTCAAAATGCATCAGACCTGATGCATTAAAATGACCATTTTTGCATCAGGTCATGTGGGCGATGTTCGAACAGCGCCTTGTAGAGCGATTTGAACAACGCCCTTTGCAATGCATGACTTCTAAGCTTAAACATGTTAAGGCAATGGACAATGCAAGATGCAATCAAAATAACAAGCAAGAAGAGATGTTTAATGAACATTAATGCACAAAAATAAGACACACAAGATACAGGGATTAAACATATGTATGAGTTGTAAGTGTGTGCAACTATCTCTTCAAGACAAGTAAGCACATAGAAATTTACCTTCGGTGCTTATCAAGACGAGGTCTTCAAAGGGCTTGAGCAATAACAACAATACTTAAGCTACACTTACAAAGAACCCCAACATGTGGTTTGTCCACGAAATGAGCCAATCAACAAATGGGAACCTTACAATCTCCCCCTTTAGCTATTTCGTGACAAAACCACCACTCACATTGATTCCTCACAAAAAATTAGAAACTACGGGACTACAATGATATTCTACATTACAAAGAGATAAGAAAGTGCAACTTGAAGTCTTTAACCTCTTGTAGAATAATCAATCCCTGAAAATAAAGTTTCTAACATTTCCAATACAAGTAAAAAGTGAGATTAATCAAGTGAGAACAAAAACAAGCATTTGCATTTGTAAAAGATTAGGCACAACATTATGCAATGTATGTGTATGCAATGCTCCCCCTCAATGAATGTTCTCCCCAATATGCACAATTGCTTCTATATTTTGCAACTCTCCTTACCATATCCTACTCCCCCTTTTTGTCATGATATAGGCAAAGGAGTAGTCCCCAACCGGGTCACTCATAGCAACGAGAGATAGTAGCATGCAAGATATTTGCATAATCAATATAAGTCACTTTATGCATCTCAATTAATTGGAGAGAAACAAGGAGATTTATTTGAAAGAAAATGTGTGAATCAAACATGCTTTGCATATAAGACATGTAGCATTCAAGTCCAAAATACAATGGTATTTGGCAAAGCATATGACAAAAGTTTCTAATAAGAATTCAAACCAATTTCACCAATGTCATGAGAAAAGCAAGGATATAGAGATTTTATTGATTTCAATTTAAGAGCAACTATATCCAACTTTATAAGCGAAACATGGCATGAGCGACTTTACACCCTATTTGATTTTTCCGGATAAGATATCCGTATGATAGTAGCCATGTTCAACCAATAAAGAAAGAGAGACATTTGGATTTTTTAAATCCTTTGAACGGATACAAGATCCTTTATTCATTTTGAGTCTCATAACCTCTCACACAAGTTTTTTGCATTTTAAGAATATGCAATCATCAATTCATGCTTTTCATGTGAGCATGTTATATGAATTTCATGTTTTTTCATTTGACATTAGCATGTTATTTAAGAATCATCATGTCATGGAGATAATCATAGGTCATTCAAATCATACTTCCTATATACATCTCCTAGTCCAAAAATGCATGTTTGAACATAAATATGACATGGATTGTAAACAAGCAAGGTTCACAATTATTGAATTGAAAACATATATACATATTTGCAACCAAGCTTACTCAAACAATTAAAAGAAGAGGCATAAGTTATTTCAAATTTTTTTGCAAGATACAAGAATGCAAAATAGCTCTCTTTGCTTGAGTTCCCCATATAGGGTTAAATACAAATCACATCACTCCACAAGACATATCCCAATAGATCTACTTAGTGTTTTAAATCGAGTAGAATCTAAGGGTTTAGTAAATAGGTCCGCAAGTTGATCATTAGTACCTGCATGTTCAAGTACTATGCATTTATTTTCAACAAGCTCTCTAATGAAATGATGGCGGATGTCAATATGCTTAGTTCTAGAATGTTGTACCGGATTCTTGGAAATATTAATGGCACTTATATTATCACAAAAGAGAGTGAGTGTACCTTGGTTGAATCCGTAGTCTACTAGCATTTGCTTCATCCATAGGAGTTGTGTGCATCCACTCCCCGCGGCTATGTACTCGGCCTCGGCCGTGGACAAGGAAATTGAGTTTTGCTTCTTGCAAAACCAAGACACCAAGTTGTTGCCTAGGAAGAAGCAACCGCCCGATGTGCTTTTCCTATCATCACAATTTCTTGCCCAATCCGCATCACTAAAGCCTACAAGACTAGCATTAGTGTCAAAAGAATACCAAATCCCATAGTTGGATGTCCCATTCACATAGCGAATGATTCTCTTTACGGAAGAGAGATGGGACTCATTGGGATCCGCTTGGTACCTAGCACACACACCCACACTAAAAGATATATCGGGCCTACTTGCGGTCAAATAAAGCAAGCTACCTATCATGCCCCGATATAGAGTTTGTTCCACACTTTTACCACTAGCATCTTTGCTTAGCTTCAAAGTGGTACTCATGGGTGTATCACAATGTTTGGCATTTTCTAGACCAAACTTCTTCACTAGGTTTTTGGCATATTTGGCTTGGGTTATGAAAATCTCATCATCTAATTGCCTAATTTGCAAACCTAGGAAGTAACTAAGCTCACCAACAAGACTCATCTCAAATTCATGAGACATGACATCAACAAATTGTTGGACCTTGGTGTTGTTGGTGGAGCCAAAAACTATATCATCAACATATATTTGAGCTATGAAAAGCTCATCATTGTCTTTCTTGATGAATAGTATCTTGTCAACACTACCCCTTGTGCAGTTATTGTCAACAAGAAATTGAGTGAGGCGCTCATACCAAGCCCTTGGTGCTTGTTTCAACCCATATAGAGCCTTCTTGAGGCGATAGACATGGTTGGGTGGTGTGCATCCACAAACCCCTTGGGTTGTTCAACAAACACTTCCTCTTGCAAGAAGCCATTGAGGAAGGCACTCTTAACGTCCATTTGGTGCAATTTGAACTTGTGCACACAAGAGATGGACAAGAGAAGCCTAATGGACTCTAAACGGGCAACAGGAGCAAAAGTGTCCTCAAAGTCGATACCATCAATTTGAGAGTACCCTTGTGCTATAAGTCTAGCCTTGTTTCGCACTATGTTGCCATCCTCATCGGATTTGTTCCTATAAATCCACTTAGTGCCTATCACATTAGTGCTTTTAGGCCTAGGAACTAGAGTCCAAACCTCATTCCTTTCGAATTGGTTTAGCTCTTCTTGCATGGCAAGAACCCAAAATTCATCATTCAAGGCTTCATCAATCTTTTTGGGTTCAATTTGAGAGGTGTAGCATGTAAAGCTAATGAGATTAGCTATTTGACGCCTAGTCCTAACACCCTCATTCACATCTCCAATAACATCCTCTTTATTATGGAGTCTTCTAACCCATGGAGCGGGTTCATTAGAGTCCAAGAGAGAGACTCTAGTAAGAGGTTGTGTGACCTCATTATTGTCATTGGACGTCCCAACATTGGGAGTCACCACAACCCTCTCCAAATGAGAGTCATCATCTAAAACTTCCCCCTCCTCATGGTCATTAGACTTGAGCCTTGTATCATCAATAACAACATTCGATGATTCCATGACGGTTCGAGTATTCAAGTTGAAAACTCTATAGGTTATACTATTCAAGGCATAGCCAATAAAGATACCCTCATCACTCTTAGCATCAAACTTGCCAAGTTGATCACGGTCATTTAAAATGTAGTATTTGCTTCCAAATGTGTGGAAGTAGCTAACATTTGGCTTCCTACCCTTCAATAACTCATAGGAGGTGTTTCTAGATCCGGGCCTTAGGAAAACACGATTCCCTATATAGCAAGCCATATTGACGGCTTCGGCCCATAGGTTCCTAGGGACATTGTTGCTAAGCAACATCACACGAGCCATCTCTTGAAGGACCCTATTCTTCCTCTCAACAACTCCATTTTGTTGAGGTGTCCTAGGAGCCGAGAACTCATGGGAGATGCCTAAGCTATTGCAATAGCTTTCAAATGAGGCATTCTCAAATTCCCTCCCATGGTCACTTCTAATCCGTTTAATACTTTTAATGTTAGAATTCATTTCATTTTGTATTTTAGTACAAAGCATTTTAAACTTATCAAAAGTTTCAGATTTTTCTCTAAGAAAATATGTCCATGTAAATCTAGAGAAATCATCAACACAAACAAAAATGTATCTCTTTCCACCTAAACTCTCGGTTTGCATAGGACCCATGAGATCCATGTGGAGAAGCTCTAGAGGCTCCTTGGTGGAGAGATACTTGCCCTTTTTGTGCATGCTTTTGGTTTGTTTTCCTTGTTGGCAAGGTCCACAAATTCCATTGGCTTTCTTCCCAAGCTTAGGGAGGCCATGCACACAATTGAACTTTCCAAGGGTCTGTAGATCCCTAAAGTTCATGTGGCCAAGTCTTTCATGCCACAACTCTATTTGCTCATCCATGGACACATTGTTTGAGACTATTCTAACTTCAAGACAATAACAATTGTCATTAGATCTCATACCTTTCAACAAGGTTTGTCCATCAGGCTTTAGGATCGAGCAATCATCTTTTCTAAACAATACAGAATATCCTTCATCACTTAGATGTGAAATGCTTATTAAATTGGCTTTCAAGCCATCAACAAATAAAGCATCGGATAAGGAGGGTAATCTGAGAACGGAAATGGTTCATTTCCCTACAACTTTCTTTTTGGATCTATCACCAAAAGTGACACATCCTCCTTCCTCCATAACAAGAGTCTAGAAGAAACTCTTGTTTCCCGTCATGTGCCTAGAGCACCCACTATCTAAATACCAAAAATTAGAAGAATTTGCCTTCAAAGCTATTTGAGCAACATGGCAAACATTTTCATTCTTTCTAATCCACCTAGAAACAATCTTAGCTTTCTTAGTGGTCTTTGGTACATGGGTGTACATGGGTTCTAGATGTCCTAGGATTATGCACATCAATATTATCATTCCTAGGAACATGCATCTTGGCTCTATTCTTTCTCTTTTCAATCATGTTATGTGTTCTACACATTTTAATATATCGAAAGCAATTTGGTCTAATATGACCATTAAATCCACAAAAATGACATGTAGGAATAAAATAAGGAATCATACCTTATCCTTGAGCATGCATGTGAGCTTGTCCATGTCTTTGTGGTTGAGTGGGTTTAATCCATCTTCATTGTTGAACCGGTCTAGCTTGCTTCCTAGCTTGAGGTTGCATGATTGGTCTCTTTCCTTTGTGAGCAAATTGTGGAGGAATGTTGGCTTGAGGGACCCTAGGGGGTTGAGCTTGGGGTTGCCTTCTTGGCACCATCTTCACTTGTGCATTTGAACATTGTCCTAGTTCTAACTTCTTCGTAGGAATTTGCACGAATGAGGCTTATTCGATCCCCGAACTCTTGACAAACATGGTCTTGTTAGAGGTTGAGATCTTCTTGCCATCTTCATACCCAAGACCCCTCTTGTCACACGGACTCTTTCCAACACCAAGTATATGATCAAGTTTCTTGGTGCTAGAATCCATCCTAGCTAAAGATTCTAAAGCTTCATCAAGCTCCCTCTTCAAACCTTCTTCATTCCTCCTAGATAAGACTAACTCCTCCCTTAGCTTATCTTCCATCTTCTTGAATTTTTCCACTTGTTCACTTAAGTGGTCATTATGAGATGAAAGCTCAAGATTTTCTTCTCTCAACATCTTGATCTTTCTTGTGCTCTTGATTGCTAAATCATTAAACTCGGCATGGTATTTAGCAAGCACCTTTTTCTCCACAAATCCATTTATGGAGTTAGAAAAGGAATCACTTTCTTCTTCACTTGAGTCATTTTCCTCTTGACTCATTTCCTCTCTTTCACTACCACTTTTGCTTTTATAGGAAGAGGCAAAAGCTAGGAGATTAGCCATGAGCTCTTCATCATCCGAAGACTCATCTCCCTCAATGGAGTCATCACTACTTCTACTCCAAGTGGCGACCATCACTTTTCCCTTTTTCTTCTCATTGTGATTTGCACATTCGGGGGCAAAATGACCTACGCCACCACACTCGAAGCATCAGACCCCATTCCTTTCGGTCTTCTCTTTTCTAGGCTCAAACTTGTTATAGGAACCCTTTTTCTTGTAGTTTTGACCTTTGGAACCAAAGTCCTTTTTCCCGAACTTCATGACCCTCTTGAATCTCTTCACAAATAATGCAAGGTCTTCGTCCGAGTCATTCTTCTTTGCCTCCTTTTCATCCTTGGAGGTTTTCAAAGCAATTCCTTTTTGCTTTTTAGGAGGTGTGGAGATAGGACCCTTCCTAGACTCATAAGCTAGAAGTCTCCCAATCACCTTACTCGGCTTCATATCCTTATATCCACTATTTTCTTCTAAAGCCGTTACTTTTGATTCAAACCTATCCGGGAGAGATCTCATAATCTTTTGCTTGATTCTCCTATTCGAATATGGATCACCAAGTTGATAACTTTGGTTGACTATGTCCATCAACTTGATCTCGAAGTCGTTAAAGCACTCATTCTCCTCCATCTTAAGCATCTCGAATTGAGCTTGGAGGACTTGAAGCTTAGAGTCCTTCACCACTTCGGTTCCCTCATGTGCAATCTCTATGATGTCCCATGCCTCCTTAGCTATCCTAGTATTTTGAATCAATTTATATTGATTTTCGTCCATTGCACATAGGATGGCATGCATCGCCTTCCTATTCCATTTGGAAGCCTCAAACTCTTGCGCGTTCCATTGCGCCTTAGGCTACAATACTTCTTCTCCTCCACCACCGGGAGTCATCTTGGGTAGATCATATCCGTCTTCTACCGCCATCCATGCACGGTCATGAATTTGACATATGTAGGATTCCATCTTCCCTTTCCATTGGGAATAGTTCAATCCGGTAAGAAGTGGAGGCCTTGTGCTAGAAGCACCCTCGTTGCCACCACCATTTCCACCGTTTCCACTCATAGTGTTTATGAATGAATGAATGAAATGAATGCAAATGTATGAATGATCAAAAATCACACAAAATGCAAAACACACCAAAATAAGCAAGGATCACCTATGTATATCTAGGAACCCGCTCTGATACCAATTGAAATAAATTATAGCACGGTGTGTATAAAACTGTCTAGAGGGGGTGAATAGATTTTAAACTTATTACCTAATTTTTCGTGTTTAGTCAATATTATGAAATTACCCCTAAATAGATAAAGCAATAAATCAAGTATAAAATGCGGAAATTAAATAACACTTGATTTTTATGTGGAAACCCTCACGGGAAAAACCACGGGCTAATAAGTAAGCCATGATAGCGCTCCAAATGTTCACATTTAGCGCTCCCTATTCCTATCTTTTGTGTTCGTTTCCGAGCACTTTTGTGTATATAATGTGTGTTTTAGCTATGTGCAGGTAAATATCCCATATGGAAGGTGTTTGTACTGAAAGTGGGCAAAATAGGGCAATTTTGTGTGAAGAAGTCCAAGGCTGGTTTGAAGGCTAGACATTGCCCGCCGTCCAAGCCCGCCGAGGACCAAGGCTAGCTCAGACCTTCGGGAAGGCTAGACATTGCCCGCCGTCAAAACCCGCCTAAAGTCTAAGGCTAGCTCGTGCGGCTGGACATAACTCGCCGTCCAAGCTCGCTAAGACCAAGGCTGGTTCGTGCGGCTAGACATTGCCCGCCGCATGAACCCGCCTTACTCCTGACCGAGCCAAAATCATGATATTTTCAGAGGCATTTCAGTCTTTTCACACCCCATTCATGCCCAAAACTTGCCACCATATATATACATCCCTTTTGCCTCTCTTTCAAAGTGTGCACCATCCAACTTTGCTCCAAGAAACCACTTTTCTTGGATTGATCATCACAAAAGAGATAGAGTAACTCCAAGCTTTCCATGGGGGATTTTCCTCCATGGAAAGCCTTCCATGGAGAGTAGAGATGCAGAGATAGGAGAGGCTTGGGTGTCAAAACCGAGCCAATGGAGTTTCATAGCAAGGGAGACCTATTGGAGGCTTGTCTTCAAGGGTTATTTCTTCATTTACTCATCTCTTGTATTTCTATTGATGTATAACCCATTTGGGAGTATTGTAAACCAACACTTATGCTAATATATGTATGTATTGTTCATTTGCTTTGATTTAGTATTGATTCATTCCTTAGATGTCTATTGATTAAGCTCTTTTTGTGATATTCATATGTATGGATGATTATGTGTTGATATGTATGATGAATGAGATTAGGAGTAGATTAACTAAATGATTAGGAGTAGTTGTAATCAAATATCTCATTTGTTTATGTATGTTGATGTATGATTTACTATGTATGTGTTTAGAGTGATTAGAGAGATTGAGAGTTGAGTTTGTGCTCGGATTTCCATTCCGAGTATAATCTTGACTGTTAGCTCTTGGGAATGGAAATAGCTTAGGTGTGCATAATCATGCCACTTTAGCTTTGGTTCATAAGTTCTTGTGCTTAATGGGTCTAAACCCTAGACACAATCACTCTTCCGATTGGAAAGTGATGACATGATTTTGGGAATTCCCTAATCAAGATTCCGGGGTAATTTCCTTAATCAAGAGAACAAACCCTTTACTGAATTGATTGGAATTAACATGTTATACAATCTACATAGATTTGCGTATTATGTTTGGTAATCCGATTTCCCATATGTATTATATATCTTGCTTATCTCCAAGCCACCTTTGTTTTCGTAGTTAGGGTGTCTTGCCTTTAGGAGTAGATTAACTTAATTAGGAGTAGATTAATTAGATAACCAAGACACCCGGCTACATTTCTACCTTAGTTAATTATTTTACATTTCCGCACACACCACACCGCTTTCCTTTTTACATTGCTTTAATAAACACTAGAGCTAGATACAGTTAACGAATTCCATTCCCTGTGGAACGAGACCCTTGCTTACATGCTATACTAGTCCTTTGACTCGTGCATTTGCGAGGTGATTAGAATAGAAATATCTTTTCTACCGGGTACAACGATGCCCGGTCAAGCCACACTCGAACCTCGAATCCACTAAATGTGTAAAACGATTACAACCTAATCCCGGAAGTAATCACACACCTACCTAATCCCGGTATAAGTGAACCTAGTCCAATTTGCTTACGATATAAGCAACCTAATCCCGGAAGCTACACACAAGACTTACTTTCTCAATGAAGAGAATAACACCCTAAGTGAATATATGAATATCCAAATGCAACATAGAGCAAGGGAAACCCTATATGCTTATCTAAGATGATGAATATGCAATTAGAACAATCCTAGATATTAAAACTAAATGACATGTCAAATAGTTTAGCTAATCAAGATTAAGCACAAAACCTAATTAGCTATCACAATACAACTTCTCAAACATACAACACACTAATCTCAATCTTGTATCAAAAGATATATGAAAATCATACAAGTAATAAATTGAGAATGCTTGTTAAGAAAAACACAAAATATGTAAGATATTAGTGAAAAGCTTACCAAGCAAAGTGTGATGAAAAAACCATGCAAAGAGACATCTAGATGATCAAGGATGATGCTAGATGATGATTGATGATCATGAAAAAGTGTTTGAGTAAATAGAAAATGAGTTCTTGGAATTTTTTCTTCTCTTGAAAAATATCCTAAGTATGAAATCTGAATATGAACTCTTTTGATTGACCTAAAGTCAAAGTGGCATATATATAGGAGGCCAAAACAAAGTGTGGTCATTTTGAATAAGTTAGCCTGAAATTGCCTTGGGCGCTGTACGTAGAGCGCTTCTGTACAGCGCCTGTACAGCGCCCCAACTCTGTTCTCTCGGGAAAACAGAGTGGCACTGTACGAACAACGCTTCTGTACAGCGCTCGTACAGTGCCTACCCAAAATGCATCAAACCTGATGCATTTAAAATACAATTTCAATCAGGTCTCCATTAGGCGCTGTACGAACGGCGCTGTACGAACAGCGCTTGTGTACAGCGCTCGTACAGCGCCTCTTCAAAATGCATTAGACCTGATGCATTAAAATGACCATTTTTGCATCAGGTCATGTGGGCGCTGTTCGAACAGCGCCTTGTCAATGCATGACTTCTAAACTTAAACATGTTAAGGCAATGGACAATGCAAGATGCAATCAAAATAACAAGCAAGAAGAGATGTTTAATGAACATTAATGCACAAAAATAAGACACACAACATACAAGGATTAAACATATGCATGAGTTATGAGTGTGTACAACTATCTCTTCAAGATAAGTAAGCACATAGAAATTTACCTTCGATGCTTATCAAGACGAGGTCTTCAAAGGGCTTGAGCAATAACAACAACACTTAAGCTACCCTTACAAAGAACCCCAACATGTGGTTTGTCCACGAAATGAGCCAATCAACAAATGGGAACCTTACAATTTGCAATCAAACATTTCACATTTACATCTCATACTTTTCAACATAAGCACGTCATTAAATAGAATCATCATGTCATGGAGATCAATTAAAGGTCATTCAAAAAGTACTTCCAAGTACATCTCCTATTCCAAAAATGCATGTTTGAGTATAAATATGACATTGATTGCAAGTAAGGCAATGTAGCACTCTTATTAAGAAACAAAATACATATAAGCATGTACAACCAATCATCTCAAGCAATTAACTAAGAGGAATAAAATATATTAATGTAGCACAATGCATGATCATGCAACTTTGCTCTCTTTGCTTATGGGGTCAAGACAAACCATTTGAACCTAAGTGACAAACCCCAATAGACTTGTTAAGATTCCCAAATCTAAGAGTGTCTAAAGGTTTTGAAAATATATATAAACGTGTCCTAATATAATCTAGAGGGGGTGAATAGATTTTAATCCCTTTTTACTATTTTTCGAGATTAGTCAATTTTTAATAACAACCCCAACTAGTCAACAACTAAAGCAAGTGTGAAAATGCGGAAAGTAAATGACACTTGAATTTTTACGTGGAAACCCTTACAGGAAAAACCACGGGCTGTTAAGTGCGTCACACCCGAACCTCAATCCACTAATTGTAATGACAATTACAACCTAGGTTGACCACGTCAAATCTCATACGGTTACTAATCTACCACTACTACCCGCAGACCTTCAAAAATGAATCTAATCCATGCTTGCAAAACTATCACAATAGTAACTACAAGACTTGACTCTAAAAGAAGAGATAAAACAACCTAATGTGAATACATGAAATACTCAAGATGCTAAAAATGCAAGGTTAGACATTTAAGCTTATCTAGGCATGGATGAACATGTTAAACATTCCTAGATATCATTTTGCTAGATGACATGCATATAATATAGTTAAATAGGCAACCAAAGTCCTATATGCAATATCTACCACAAACAACTCACAAAACACAATAAAGAAACTATCTTAAACCTATTCAAGTCATAAAGATGCAATCTTGAATCAAGTCAAGTGATAAAAAAACTATCTTGTAAAACAAGAACATATAGATATGAGAATGATGTTCTAAATATAAGTCATGTGAGCAATAATAAAAACCCTAAATGAAATCAACCTAGAATCATGCTAGATGATGTATTAAAGATGCAAGATGAAGGGTGTTTGTGTTTTGGAAGCTTAAAAGATGAAGTCTTGATACCTTTGCTTTGAAGAAAACTTTTTGCTCTCAAAAGATATGATTTTTTTCTCATAAAAAACGACCAAAGGTTATCAAGACATATATATATGAGATCCAATTAAAGTGGTGTCGTTTTGAACAAAAAAAATGCTTCAGCTTCTCGCTGACGAACTGCTGCGGTTGAACAACCGCTGCACTATAACCGCGGCACAGCAAAATTATTGCTGTTGCTCGACTGACGAGGTTGGTTCGACCGCGGCAGCTGCACCGTGGCAGAGACATCAGGTCTCTGTCGCTTGACTGCCGCGGTTATCCAACCGCGATAGGTACCGTGGCAGAGATTACACATCTCTGTCGCTTGAGTGCCGCGGTATGCCAATAACAGCGGCAATCGCGGCAGAGAAGGGCTGAGCCTTCTCAGCAGCTTCTCACATAGAAAATACATGCAATTGTGCAGATGTGTGAGTGAAGATCATATAGCCAAAAAGCAATAATCACATATGCATGCTAGAGTTGTGTGTGTGTGCAAACTAAATCTCTTCAATTGAGAGTTAGGTCAAGTAATCTACCTTCCTTGAAACTCTTGATTCTATAATGAGGTTCTTTGGCACTTGAGAGAATTTCTTCAAACCTAAGCTACCCTTACAAAATGAACCCCATTGTGATTTTGTCAACGAAATATGCCAATCAAAAGTGAGGCACTTACAGGTTTTGTAAACAAGTTCGCTAGTTAGTCATTTGTTCTCACATGTTCCAATGCAATGGTTTTGCTTTCAACTAGCTATCTTATGAGATGGTGTCTAATGTCAATGTGCTTTGTCTTAGAATGTTGGACGGGATTCTTAGAAATGTTAATGGCACTCATGTTATCACAAAATAAAGTAAGAGTACCTTGCTCTAAGCCATAATCGGCTAGCATTTGTTTCATCCACATCAATTGAGTGCAAGCACTACTGACGGCAATGTATTCCGCCTCGGTCGTGGATAGAGAAATTGAGTTTTGCTTCTGAAACAAATTATAGCACGGTGTGTAAAAAACTATCTAGAGGGGGGTGAATAGATTTTACGCTTTTTACCCAATTTTTCGTGTTAGTCAAAATTACGAAAATGCCATCAAGATAATATAAACAAGCAAGTGTAATATGGTGCGGAAATTAAAACAACACTTGGTTTTTACGTGGAAACCCTCACGGGAAAAACCACGGGCTATGTAAGTAAGCCACACTCGAACCTCGAATCCACTAAATGTGCAAACGATTATGAAAATAAATAATAAACGTGTCCTAAAGTAATCTAGAGGGGGGGTGAATAGATTTTAAACAATTTTACCCAATTTTTCGAGATTAATCCAAATTACGAAAAAGCCCCAATCTAGTCAATATACAAAAACATACAAGTGCGGAAATTTGAGGACACACAATATTTACGTGGAAACCCACACGGGGAAAAACCACGGGCTGTTATGTGCGCCACACGAGAACCTCGAATCCACTATTTGCAAATACGATTACAAATTAGGTTGACCACATCACACCTAAATTTACTAATCCGTCTTTGCTACCCGCGGGCCTTTAATAGTGACTCTAGTCCCTTGCTTGCAAACTACCTAAGAGGTAAATACAAGACTTGTCTCTAAAGTGAAGAGATAGCACAACCTAAGGTGAATATGTGAAATACTCAAGATGCTAAAAATGCAAGGTTAGACATTTTAAGCTTATCTAGGCAAAGATGAACATGTTAGACAATCCTAGATATCATATTACTAGATGACATGCATAAACCAACACTAAATAAGCAACCAAAATCCTATATGCATTATCTATCACAATACAACTCACAAACCACAATAAAACAATCTTGAAACTAAGTCAAGTCATAAAGATGCAATCTTGAATCAATTCAAGTGATAAAGAAGCTATCTTGTAAAGCAAGAACATATAGATATGAGAATGATGTTCTAGATACAAGTCATGTGAGCAAAACTAAAAACCCTAGATGAAATCAACCTAGAATTATGCTAGATGATAAATGAAAGATGCAATATGAAGGGTTTTGTGATTTGGAAGCTTAAAGTTGAAGTCTTGATACCTTGGCTTGAAGATACTCAACCATGCTCTCAAAAGTGTAATTTTTGCTCTTCAAACCGAGCCAAGACTATCAAGACATATATAAATGGGATCCAAGTGAAGTGACATCGTTTTTGAAAAAAACGGTTCAGATTCCCGTCAGCTGCGCTGGTGCAGCGCTGGACGACCAGCGCAACTCACCAGCGCACGCCCTTTAACTGGCAAGGGCGCTCGACGAGTGGCGCGCCTCAAGGGCGCAAGACCAGCGGCAACATTCTGGACGAGATGCGCTGGTAGAGCTTGCGCTGGTGACGACCAGCGCACCAACAGCGACAACCTACTGGAGGAGAGCGCCGGTGCAGACCAGCGCACGACCAGCGGTAGTCCACTGGACTAGTTGCGCTGGTCAGCTTGCGCTGGTGACACCAGCGCATGACCAGCGCACACACTCCCTTAAGCACACAAACAAAAGTGCAAGGGTCAAAAGAAATGCATCCTAAGCCTAACTAGATATGCCATTATAATCACAAGATGTAAGAAGAGAGATTTAAATACCCAATGATGCACAAAAACTTCAAACACAACATACAAGTAAGAGTTATGCAAGTGTTGTGTGTGTGTGCAACTACATCTCTTCAAAGTAGAGTAAGTCAAGAAATCTACCTTCCTTGAAGCTCTTGATCATGCAATGAGGTTTTCTTCCATCCTAAGCTATCCTTACATATAGAACCCCATTGTGATTTTGCCAACGAAATACGCCAATAAAAAAAGAGGCACTTACAATCTCCCCCTTTGGCTATTTCGTGACAAAATCACCACTCACATAGCATCCTCACAAAATAAAAGATTGGTCAACAAAAGTTTTCTACATTACAATTAAGCTCCTAGTCTAAGTCTTGAACATCTTCAAGTCAAATCCAAGCTTGTAGAAAAGAAATCCAACCTACACACAATCAACAAGAAAAATACCTTCCAAGAACAAGTGTGGGAGAGATGCTAATAACAAAAGAAATGTCATTTCAAAAGGTTTAAAAAAAATCAAACAAGCAATGTAATGCAATGCAACTCCCCCTAAATGCAATGCCTAGAAGCACAAATTCTCCCCAAACCTACTCCCCCTTTTTGTCATGAGATAGGCAAAGGGAGTCTCCCCTAATAGGTAAGCATTAGCAAGGAGAGCTTGTAGCACGAACACATATGCAATCAAATAGGCAATTTTATGCACCTCAATCAAGTAAGAGAGATTCAAGGAGTTTTATTTTATGACAAATGTGTGACAATGATGCTTTGCATGCAAGACATGTTGCATCTAAGACCAAAACAATGGTATTTGGCAAAGCAAACAACAAAGGTTTCCAATAGAATTAAAACCAATTTCACCCTTTGTCATGGAAAAAGCAAGGAAATAGAATTTTAGTATTTCAAGACAAACAACTATATCCAACTTTATAGGCAAAACAAGACATGAGCGACTTTGCACCCTATTTGATTTTTCCGGGTGAGATACCCGTATGATAGTAGCCTTGTTCTACAAATAAAGAAAGAGAGACTTTGGATATGAGGATCCTTTTGATTTAAGTCTCAATATTGCTTTTGCACACATATTTGCATTTAACATTTGCAATCAAACATTTCACATTTTCATTTCATACTTTTCAACTTAGGTATGTCATTTAAAAAGAATCATCATGTCATGGAGATCAATTAAAGGTCATTCAAAAAGTACTTCCGAAGTACATCTCCTATTCCAAAAATGCATGTTTGAGCATAGATATGACATGGATTGCAAGCAAGGCAATGTAGCACACTTATTTAGAAAAATACATATAAGTATGTACAACCAATCATCTCAAGCAATTAACTAAGAGGCATAAAATATATCAATGTGGCACAATGTATGATCATGCAACTTTGCTCTCTTTGCTTGAGCTCCCCATATGGGGTCAAGACACACCAAATCAACCCAATTGACAAATCCCAATAGACTTGCTAAGGTTCCCAAATCTAATGGTGTCTAAAGGCTTTGTAAACAAATCCGCTAGTTGGTCATTTGTTCCCACATGTTCCAATGCAATGGTTTTGCTCTCAACTAGCTCTCTTATGAAGTGGTGTCTAATGTCAATGTGCTTTGTCCTAGAATGTTGGACGGGATTCTTAGAAATGTTAATGGCACTCATGTTATCACAAAATAAAGTAAGAGTACCTTGCTCCAAGCCATAATCGGCTAGCATTTGTTTCATCCACATCAATTGAGTGCAAGCACTACCGGCGGCAATATATTCCGCCTCGGCCGTGGATAGGGAAATTGAGTTTTGCTTCTTGCAAAACCAAGAAACCAAATTGTTCCCAAGGAAGAAGCAACCGCCCGATGTACTCTTCCTATCATCACAATTTCCCGCCCAATCGGCATCACTAAATCCAACAAGACTTGGATTAGTGTCAAAGGAGTACCATATCCCATGATTTGAGGTACCATTCACAAACCGAATGATCCTCTTCACCGCCACAAGGTGAGACTCTTTGGGATTAGCTTGGTACCTAGCACAAACACCCACACTAAAACAAATATCGGGCCTACTTGCGGTCAAGTAAAGCAAACTACCTATCATGCCACGATATAGACTTTGTTCCACATCCTTTCCACTTGCATCTTTGCTAAGTTTCAAGGTGGTGCTCATGGGTGTGTCACAATGTTTGGCATTCTCAAGGCCAAACTTTTTCACTAGGCTCTTAGCATACTTAGCTTGGGATATAAAGATCCCATCATGCATTTGCTTGATTTGCAAGCCTAGGAAATAATTTAGTTCACCAACCATGCTCATTTCAAACTCATGAGACATGACATCAACAAATTGTCTAACTTTGGATTGGTTGGTGGAACCAAATACAATGTCATCAACATAAATTTGAGCTATGAATAGCTCATCTTTAGTGCACTTGATGAACAAAGTCTTGTCAACACTACCTCTTGAGTAGCCATTGTCAACAAGATAAAGAGTGAGGCGCTCATACCAAGCCCTCGGTGCTTGTTTCAACCCATATAGAGCCTTCTTGAGGCGATAGACATGAGAGGGGTGGTGTGGATCCACAAACCCCTTGGGTTGCTCAACAAACACTTCCTCATGCAATAAGCCATTGAGGAAGGCACTCTTGACATCCATTTGTTGTAACTTGAACTTGTACACACAAGAAATGGATAAGAGAAGCCTTATGGACTCAAGACGGGCAACGGGAGCAAAAGTCTCCTCAAAGTCAATACCCTCAATTTGAGAGTATCCTTGTGCAACAAGCCTTGCCTTGTTTCGCACAATGTTGCCATCCTCATCGGATTTGTTCCTAAACACCCATTTAGTTCCTATGACATTGGTGTTTTTGGGTCTAGGAACAAGAGTCCAAACCTCATTTCTCTCAAATTGGTTTAGCTCTTCTTGCATGGCAAGAACCCAAAACTCATCTTCCAAGGCTTCATCAACCTTTTTGGGTTCTATTTGAGAGGTGTAACAAGTGTAGCTAATTTGATTAGCTATTTGACGCCTAGTCCTAACACCCTCTCTAACTTCTCCAATGATATCATCCTTATCATGGAGCTTTTTAACCCAAGGAGCGGGTTCATTAGAGTCCAAAGGGGGAACTCTATTAAGAGGCAAATCATCCTCTTCATCTTGGTTTGACTTCACACCACTAGAAGTCTCACCACTTTCCTTCAAAGGAAAGTCATTCACCTCACAAACATCCTCCTCATGGTCATCATGTTTGGGCCTACAATCATCAAAGACAACATTTGATGATTCCATAACACTTTGAGTCTTTAGATTAAAAACTCTATAGGCCTTGCTATTAAGTGCATACCCAATGAAAATACCCTCATCACTCTTGGCATCAAACTTGCCAAGTTGATCCCGGTCATTTAGTATATAGCACTTACTCCCAAAGATGTGGAAGTAGCTCACATTGGGTTTTCTACCCTTCCATAACTCATAGGATGTTTGTTTAGTCCCGGGCCTAAGGAAAACTCTATTCCCTATGTAGCAAGCCGTATTGATGGCTTCGGCCCAAAGATTTCTAGGGACTTTGTTGCTAAGCAACATCACACGGGCCATCTCTTGGAGGACTCTATTCTTCCTCTCAACAACACCATTTTGTTGAGGAGTCCTAGGGGCCGAAAATTCATGGGAAATGCCTAAGCTATTGCAAAAATTTTCAAACTTAGCATTTTCAAATTCTTTCCCATGATCACTTCTAATTTTCTTAATGCTTTTAATGTGAGAAGTTTTCTCATTTTGAATTTTGACACAAAGCATTTTGAATTTCTCAAAGGCTTCGGACTTTTCTCTAAGGAAGTAAGTCCAAGTAAACCTAGAGAAGTCATCAACAACAACAAGAATGTACCTTCTACCACCTAAACTTTCGGTTTGAATGGGACCCATAAGGTCCATATGGATGAGCTCCAATGGCTCTTTGGTGGAGAGGTATTTGCCTTTCTTGTGCACACTCTTAGTTTGCTTTCCTTGTTGACAAGGTCCACAAACTCCCTCAACCTTTTTCCCAAACTTGGGAAGGCCCCTAACAACATTCAACCTATCAAGGACTTTCAAGTCCCTATAGTTCATATGGCCAAGTCTTTGGTGCCACACCTCAATTTGCTCACTAGTAGACAAGTTACAAGAGATGAGATTAGACTCAAGACAATAACAATTGTCACTTGATCTCTTGCCTTTCAACAAAACTTGCCCATTTTCCTTAAGAATAGAGCAATCAACTTTTCCAAACATAACCGAAAGCCCTTCATCACTTAAGTGTGATATACTAATGAGATTGGCTTGCAAGCCATCAACATAGAGAGCATTGGGCAAGGAGGGTAAACCGGGAATAGATATATTACCTTTCCCTATGACCTTTTTCTTAGATCCATCACCAAAGGTGACATACCCACCATCCTCCATCACAAGAGATTCAAAGAAACTCTTGTTTCCGGTCATGTGCCTAGAACACCCACTATCAAGGTACCAAGTGTTAGAGGCATTTGCTTTTAAGGCAACTTGGGCCACATAGCAATAATAGTCATCATGTCTACTCATCCTAGGTGAAACATGGTCATTCCTAGGAGCCATTGGTCCATTAGCTCTAAAATTTCTAGGTGCATGCATTGTGGCTCTTCTAAGCATATTTTTCTCAATCATACTTTCTCTTCTACACAATTTAATATACTTAAGGCAATTAGGCCTAATATGGCCTTCAATTCCACAAAAATGGCAAGTAGGAGTAAAGTAGGAATTCATACCATAGCCTTGAGCAAACATTTGTGGCCTCCTTCTATTTTGAGTTGCTATTTGATGTTGAGGCAACTCTCTCCTTTGTGGTTGAGCCAAGTTGGCATGTCTTCTAGGTTGAGCATGAAAGACCCCATGTTGAGCTTGTGGGATCCTTTGTTGTGGAGGTCTTGGTTGTGGAGCTCTAGGTTGAGGAGGTCTTGGTTGTGGAGCTCTAGGTTGAGGAGGAGCTCTAGTTGGAATCCTTGCTTGTGCTTGCTTGGAGGATTCACCGACTTCAACCCACTTGGTTGATTGTTGAGGGGTTTGAGCATTCTCAACCTCCTTGCTCTTGACAAAAGTTGTCTTCTTCAAGGATGTGGCTTCCATTTCTTCCACATATCCTAACCCCTTCTTGTCACTAGGACTCTTCCCACAAGATAGCATCTTGTCAAGCTTCTCGGTTCCGGAAGTCATCTTAGCAATCAACTCTTTTGCTTCCATGAGCTCTTTCCCCAAGCTTTGTTCACTTTTCTTGACCAAGACTAACTCCATCTTCAACCCTTCTTCTATCTCTTTTGCCTTACTCATTTCCTTGCTCAAATGAGTCACTTTGGATGTCAACTCAAGCTTCTCCCCTTTCAACTTTTGTATCTCCTTTTTCTTCTTCAATCTTGAGTTCTCAAAGAATCTCATGAAGTCATCATAGTCCATCTCTTCATCAAACTCAAAATTTGACGTTGAGGAGTTACTCCCACCATTTGAGTCATTTTCATCCACTTCTTCTTGCTTGTCATCTTCCTCTTCTTTATCACTCATAACTTCATTGCTATTGTGAGAGGATGAGAAAGCAATGAAGTTGGCAACTTGGTCTTCCTCATCATCCGAAGACTTGTCTTCATCTTCTAGGTCATCACTATCACTCCAAGTAACCGCCATGGCTCTTCCTTTCTTCTTCTTCAAATTTGCACATTCGGGAGCAATGTGTCCAAACCCACTACACTCATAGCATTGGACACCCTTCTTATGGTCTTTCTCTTGAGCTTGCTCCACTTTCTTGAAAGGAGCCTTCTTCTTTACAAACTTTCCCTTGGAGCCAAACCCTCTCTTCTCAAACTTCATGAATTGCTTGAACTTCTTTGCCATCAAAGCAATTTCTTCATCCGAGTCTTCTTCATCTTTCTCAACCTTGACACTCTTCAAGGCAAGACTCTTTTGCTTCTTTGGAGGTGTAGTTGTAGGACCTTTCCTAGATTCATACGCCAAGAGCCTTCCAATGACTTCACTTGGCTTCATTCTTGAGTAGTCACTATTTTCCTCCAATGCCGTCACTTTGGATTCAAACCTCTCGGGAAGTGACCTCATGATCTTTTGTTTAATTCTTCTATCCGAGTAGGGATCACCAAGTTGGTGACTTTGGTTTACTATATCCATGAGCTTCACTTGGAAGTCATTGAAGCACTCATCATCCTCCATCCTTATGGTCTCAAATTGCGTTTGGAGAACTTGAAGCTTGGAATCCTTAACCACATCGGTTCCTTCATGAGCCGTCTCTAATATATCCCAAGCTTCCTTTGCTATCCTTGTAGTTTGAATAAGCTTGTATTGGTTGTCATCCATGGCACATAGGATTGCATGCATGGCTTTGTTGTTCCATTTTGAAGCCTCAAATTCTTGTGGAGTCCATTGTGCCTTCGGCTTGAGGACTTCCTCTCCACCTCCCGTAGGAGTCATCATAGGTGGAGTGTATCCATCTTCAATCGCCATCCATGCCCGGTCATGAATTTGACTCACATAAGCTTCCATTTTGCCCTTCCATGAGGCGTAATTGACCCCGGTGAGCAAGGGGGGTCTTGTGCTAGAGGCACCCTCACCTCCCATTCCATTTCCACTCATTGTGTTTGGGTTTGAATGAAATGAATGCACACAAACAAACTAAGCACACACCACAATGCAAACAAATGCAAGAGACTTTAACAAGAGCAAGGGATCTCCTAATTATGTTAAGGAACCCGCTCTGATACCAATTGAAAATAAATAATAAACGTGTCCTAAAGTAATCTAGAGGGGGGGTGAATAGATTTTAAACAATTTTACCCAATTTTTCGAGATTAGTCCAAATTACGAAAAAGCCCCAATCTAGTCAATATACAAAAACATACAAGTGCGGAAATTTGAGGACACACAATATTTACGTGGAAACCCACACGGGGAAAAACCACGGGCTGTTATGTGCGCCACACGAGAACCTCGAATCCACTATTTGCAAATACGATTACAAATTAGGTTGACCACATCACACCTAAATTTACTAATCCGTCTTTGCTACCCGCGGGCCTTTAATAGTGACTCTAGTCCCTTGCTTGCAAACTACCTAAGAGGTAAATACAAGACTTGTCTCTAAAGTGAAGAGATAGCACAACCTAAGGTGAATATGTGAAATACTCAAGATGCTAAAAATGCAAGGTTAGACATTTTAAGCTTATCTAGGCAAAGATGAACATGTTAGACAATCCTAGATATCATATTACTAGATGACATGCATAAACCAACACTAAATAAGCAACCAAAATCCTATATGCATTATCTATCACAATACAACTCACAAACCACAATAAAACAATCTTGAAACTAAGTCAAGTAATAAAGATGCAATCTTGAATCAATTCAAGTGATAAAGAAGCTATCTTGTAAAGCAAGAACATATAGATATGAGAATGATGTTCTAGATACAAGTCATGTGAGCAAAACTAAAAACCCTAGATGAAATCAACCTAGAATTATGCTAGATGATAAATGAAAGATGCAATATGAAGGGTTTTGTGATTTGGAAGCTTAAAGTTGAAGTCTTGATACCTTGGCTTGAAGATACTCAACCATGCTCTCAAAAGTGTAATTTTTGCTCTTCAAACCGAGCCAAGACTATCAAGACATATATAAATGGGATCCAAGTGAAGTGACATCGTTTTTGAAAAAAACGGTTCAGATTCCCGTCAGCTGCGCTGGTGCAGCGCTGGACGACCAGCGCAACTCACCAGCGCACGCCCTTTAACTGGCAAGGGCGCTCGACGAGTGGCGCGCCTCAAGGGCGCAAGACCAGCGGCAACATTCTGGACGAGATGCGCTGGTGGAGCTTGCGCTGGTGACGACCAGCGCACCAACAGCGACAACCTACTGGAGGAGTTGCGCTGGAGGAGAGCGCCGGTGCAGACCAGCGCACGACCAGCGGTAGTCCACTGGACTAGTTGCGCTGGTCAGCTTGCGCTGGTGACACCAGCGCATGACCAGCGCACACACTCCCTTAAGCACACAAACAAAAGTGCAAGGGTCAAAAGAAATGCATCCTAAGCCTAACTAGATATGCCATTATAATCACAAGATGTAAGAAGAGAGATTTAAATACCCAATGATGCACAAAAACTTCAAACACAACATACAAGTAAGAGTTATGCAAGTGTTGTGTGTGTGTGCAACTACATCTCTTCAAAGTAGAGTAAGTCAAGAAATCTACCTTCCTTGAAGCTCTTGATCATGCAATGAGGTTTTCTTCCATCCTAAGCTATCCTTACATATAGAACCCCATTGTGATTTTGCCAACGAAATACGCCAATAAAAAAAGAGGCACTTACAGATTACAACCTAATCCCGGAAGTAATCACACACCTACCTAATCCCGGTATGAGTGAACCTAGTCCAATTTGCTTGCGTTCTAAGCAACCTAATCCCGGATGCTACACACAAGACTTACTTTCTCTATGAAGAGAATACAACCCTAAGTGAATATATGTAAATATCCAAAATGCAACATAGAGCAAGGGAAACCCTATATGCTTATCTAAGATGATTAATATGCAATTAAGAACAATCCTAGATATCAAAACTAAATGACATGTCAATTAGTTTAGCTAATCAATATTAAGCACAAAACCTAATATGCAAGCACAATATAAAATCTCAAACATACATCATACTCATCTCAATATTGTATCTAAAGCATACAAAATAACAAACAAGTAATTAATTGAGATTGCTAGATAAGAGAAACACAAAACATGTAAGATATTAGTGAAAAGCTTACCAAGCAAAGTATGATGAAGATTCCATGCTAGATGACATCTAGATGATCTAAGATGATGCTAGATGATGATTGATGATCATGAAAAAGTGTTTGAGAATCAAGAATGGAGTTCTTGGAATTTTTCTTCTCTTTGAAAAATATCCTAAGTATGAATTCTGAATATGAACTCTCTTGATTGACCTAAAGTCAAAGTGGCATATATATAGGGGGCCAAATCAAAGTGAGGTCGTTTAAGTAAGTTTCAAAGAAACGCGCCAATCGGCGGTTTCATTCGGCGGCCAGGCCGCCGTTAATGACCGCCAAATTGAGCTCGTGAAGAACAGAGCAAAAACGGCGGATCATTCGGCGGTTTCGTGACCGCCGATTCCAACCGCCGAAACAGAACAGAGAGATCAAAATCAACCAGGTATGAACGGCGGTTTCGAACGGCGGTTTCATGCCCGCCGTTTCAACCGCCGAATTAGACTGAGAGATAAATCAATCAGGTCTTGAAACGGCGGTTTCGAACGGCGGTTTCATGCCCGCCGTTTCAACTGCCGAATTAGACTGAGAGATAAATCAATCAGGTCTTGAAACGGCGGTTTCGAACGGCGGTCGTGACCGCCGATCTTAACCGCAGAAATGCTTCAGACCAATCTAGACTGAAATGGCGGTTTCATTCGGTGGCCAGGCCACCGATCATAACCGCCGATCACCTAGATAGGTGAAAACCAAGGAGAAGCCAAGGGCAATCTCCATAGGCGGTCCTCGCGCTAAACCAAGCACATTCTCGTGCATGCGCGGACCTTTCCGATAGTTATCGGGAAACGAATTACACAACTACATGACACAATTACACACAACAAAATATAATAAATAAGTGCAAGTGTGAAATGTGACAAATGAAGAGAATGCACACATATGCAATGAATGTTAAGTGTGTGTGTGCAACTAATCTCTTCAAAGAAAAGTAAGCACATAGAAATTTACCTTCGGTGCTTATCAACACGAGGTCTTCAAAGGGCTTCCAACAATAAGACCGATACTTAGGCTACCCTTACAAAGAACCCCCACATATGGTTTGATCACGAAATAAGCCAATTAAAAACAACGGGAATCCTTACAATCTCCCCCTTTGGCTATTTCGTGACAAAACCATCACTCACATTGATTCCTCACAAAAAAAATAGAAACTACGGGACAACTATGATATACTACAACACAAAGAGATAAGAAAATAAAACTTCAAGTCTTCAATCTCTTGTAGAATAATCAAGCCCTGAAAAGAGTTTCTAACATTTCCAATACAAGAAAAGTGTGAGATTAATCATGTGAGAACAATACCAAGCATTTGCATTTTTAGAATATAGGCACAACATTACAAAATGTATGCAATGTATGATAAATGCAATGCTCCCCCTCAACGGGTTACTCCCCCTCAATGTATGTTCTCCCCAAAGTGTACAATAACTTCTATATTTTGCACCTCCCATTACCATATCCTACTCCCCCTTTTTGTCATGATATAGGCAAAGGAGTAGTCCCCAACCGGGTCACTCATAGCAACGAGAGATAGAAGCATGCAAGATTTGCATATACATATAAGTCACTTTATGCACTTCAATCAATTTGAGAGAAACAAGGAGATTTATTTTAAGAAAATGTGTGAATCCAACATGCTTTGCATACAAGACATATAGCATTCAAGTCCAAAAACAATGGTATTTGGCAAAACAAATGACAAAGGTTTTTAATTAGAATTCAAACCAATTTCACCAATTGTCATGAGAAAAGCAAGGATATAGAGATTATTGATTTCAATTTAAGAGTAACTATATCCAACTTTATAAGCGAAACATGGCATGAGCGACTTTGCACCCTATTTGATTTTTCCGGATAAGATATCCGTATGATAGTAGCCATGTTCAACCAATAAAGAAAGAGAGACATTCGGAATAGAAATTCCTTTGAACGGATACAAGATCCTTTATTCATTTTAGGTCTCATAAGCTTTCAAACAAGTTTTGCATTTTTAAGAATATGCAATCATCAATTCATGCTTTTCATGTGAGCATGTTATATGAATTTCATGCTTTTTCATTTGACATTAGCATGTTATTAAAGAATCATCATGTCATGGAGATAACTATAGGTCATTCACATCATACTTCCTATGTAAATCTCCTAGTCCAAAAATGCATGTTTGAATATAAATATGACATGGATTGTAGACAATCAAGGTTCACACTTATAGAATTTGAAAACATATATACATATGTACAACCAAGCTTACTCAAGCAATCAAAAGAAGAGGCATAAGTTATTTCAAATTTTTTGCAAGATACAAGAATGCAAATAGCTCTCTTTGCTTGAGTTCCCCATATGGGGTCAAGTATAGAACATCACTCCACAAGACATACCCCAATAGATCTACTAAGAGTTTTAAATCGAGTAGCATCTAAGGGTTTAGTAAATAGGTCCGCAAGTTGATCATTAGTACCTACATGTTCAAGTACTATGCATTTATTTTCAACAAGCTCTCTAATGAAGTGATGGCGGATGTCAATATGCTTAGTCCTAGAATGTTGCACCGGATTCTTGGAAATATTAATAGCACTCATGTTATCACAAAAGAGAGTGAGAGTACCTTGGTTGAATCCGTAGTCTACTAGCATTTGCTTCATCCATAGGAGTTGTGTGCATCCACTCCCCGCGGCTATGTACTCGGCCTCGGCCGTGGACAAGGAAATCGAGTTTTGCTTCTTGCAAAACCAAGACACCAAGTTGTTGCCTAGAAAGAAGCAACCGCCCGATGTGCTCTTCCTATCATCACAATTTCCTGCCCAATCCGCTTCACTAAAGCCTACAAGACTAGCATTAGTGTCAAAAGAGTACCAAATCCCATAGTTGGATGTCCCATTCACATAGCGAATGATTCTCTTAACGGAAGAGAGATGGGACTCCTTAGGATCCGCTTGGTACCTAGCACACACACCCACACTAAAGGAGATATCGGGCCTACTTGCGGTCAAATAAAGCAAGCTACCTATCATGCCACGATATAACGTTTGTTCCACACTTTTACCACTAGCATCTTTGCTTAGCTTCAAAGTGGTACTCATGGGTGTATCACAATGTTTGGCATTTTCTAAACCAAACTTCTTCACTAGGTTTTTGGCATATTTGGCTTGGGTTATGAAAATCCCAATGTCTAGTTGTCGAATTTGCAAACCTAGGAAGTAACTAAGCTCACCAACAAGGCTCATCTCAAATTCATGAGACATGACATCAACAAATTGTTGGACCTTGGTGTTGTTGGTGGAGCCAAACACTATGTCATCAACATATATTTGAGCTATGAAAAGCTCATCATTATCTCTCTTGATGAATAGTGTCTTGTCAACACTACCTCTTGTGTAGTTATTGTCAACAAGAAATTGAGTGAGGCGCTCATACCAAGCCCTCGGTGCTTGTTTCAACCCATATAGTGCCTTCTTGAGGCGATAGACATGGTTGGGGTGGTGTGCATCCACAAACCCCTTGGGTTGTTCAACAAACACTTCCTCTTGCAAGAAGCCATTGAGGAAGGCACTCTTGACGTCCATTTGGTGCAATTTGAACTTGTGCACACAAGAGATGGACAAGAGAAGCCTAATGGACTCTAAGCGGGCAACGGGAGCAAATGTCTCCTCAAAGTCGATACCCTCAATTTGAGAGTACCCTTGTGCTACAAGTCTAGCCTTGTTCCGCACTATGTTGCCATCCTCATCGGATTTGTTCCAAAAAATCCATTTAGTGCCTATGACATTAGTGGTCTTAGGCCTAGGAACTAGAGTCCAAACCTCATTCCTTTCGAATTGGTTTAGCTCTTCTTGCATGGCAAGAACCCAAAATTCATCATTCAAGGCTTCATCAACCTTTTTGGGTTCTATTTGAGAGGTGTAGCATGTAAAGCTAATTAGATTAGCTATTTGACGCCTAGTCCTAACACCCTCATTTACATCTCCAATAACATCCTCTTTGTTATGGAGTCTTCTAACCCATGGAGCGAGTTCATTAGAGTCCAAATTAGGAACTCTAGTAATGGGTTGTGTGACTTCATTAGATATCCCAACATTGGGAGTCACCACAACCCTCTCCAAAGGAGAGTCATCCTCTAGAACATCCTCCTCCTCATGGTCATTAGACTTGAGCCTAGTGTCATCAATGACCACATTTGATGATTCCATGACGGTTCGAGTCTTCAAGTTGAAAACTCTATAGGCTTTACTATTCAAGGCGTAGCCAATAAAGATACCCTCATCACTCTTAGCATCAAACTTGCCAAGTTGATCACGGTCATTTAAAATGTAGCATTTGCTTCCAAATGTGTGGAAGTAGCTAACATTTGGCTTCCTACCCTTCCATAGCTCATAGGAGGTGTTTCTAGAACCGGGCCTTAGGAACACACGATTTCCTATATAGCAAGCTGTATTGATGGCTTCGGCCCATAGGTTCCTAGGGACATTGTTGCTAAGCAACATCACTCGGGCCATCTCTTGGAGGACCCTATTCTTCCTCTCAACAACTCCATTTTGTTGAGGTGTCCTAGGAGCCGAAAACTCATGGGAGATGCCTAAGCTATCACAAAAGCTTTCAAAAGAGGCATTCTCAAACTCTCTCCCATGGTCACTTCTAATCCGTTTAATGCTTCTAATGTTAGATTTCATTTCATTTTGTAATTTAGTACAAAGCATTTTAAACTTATCAAAAGTTTCGGATTTTTCTCTAAGAAAGTATGTCCATGTAAATCTAGAGAAATCATCAACACATACAAAAATGTATCTTTTTCCACCCAAACTTTCGGATTGCATGGGACCCATGAGGTCCATGTGGAGAAGCTCAAGTGGCTCCTTGGTGGTGAGATACTTACCCTTTTTGTGCATGCTTTTAGTTTGCTTTCCTTATTGGCAAGGTCCACAAACACCATTGGCTTTCTTCCCAAGCTTAGGGAGGCCACGCACACACTCGAACTTTCCAAGGGTCCGTAGATCCCTAAAGTTCATGTGGCCAAGTCTTTCATGCCACAACTCAATTTGCTCATCTATGGACACATTGTTTGAGACTATTCTAGCTTCAAGACAATAGCAATTGTCGCTAGATCTCATACCTTTCAATAAGGTTTGTCCATCGGGCTTTAGGATCGAGCAATCATCTTTACAAAACAAGACGGAATATCCTTCATCACTTAGATGTGAAATGCTTATTAAATTGGCTTTCAAGCCATCAACAAATAAAGAATCGGATAAGGAGGGTAAGCAGGGAACGGAAATGGTTCCTTTCCCTACAACTTTCTTTTTGGATCCATCACCAAAAGTGACATATCCACCTTCCTCCATAACAAGAGTCTCGAAGAAACTCTTGTTTCCCTTCATGTGCCTAGAGCACCCACTATCTAAATACCAAAAATTAGAAGAATTTGCCTTCAAGGCTATTTGAGCAACATGGCAAACAATTTCATTCTTTCTAATCCACCTAGAAACAATCTTAGCTTTCTTAGTGGTCTTTGGTACATGGGCTCTAGATGTCCTAGGATCATGCATAATAATATTATTATTCCTAGGAACATGCATCATGGCTCTTTTCTTTTTCTTCTCTATCATGCTTCTAGTTTTGCACATTTTTATATATCGAAAGCAATGTGGTCTAATATGACCATTAAATCCACAAAAATGACATATAGGAGTGAAATAAGGAATCATACCTTGTCCTTGTCTTTGTGGATGAAAGGGTTCAATCCTTTTTCGTTGTTGAACCGGTCTTGGTTGCTTTCTAGCTTGAGATTGCATGATAGGTCTCTTTCCTTTGTGAGCCATTTGAGGAGGAATGTTGGCTTGAGGGACCCTAGGGGGTTGAGCTTGAGGTTTCCTTCTTGGCCCCATCTTCACTTGTGCATTAGAGCATTGTCCTACTTCTAATTTCTTTCTAGGAGCTTGCACAAATGAAGTTTCTTCTTTCTTCAAGCTCTTGACAAACACGGTCTTGTTAGAGGTAGAGATCTTCTTGTCATCTTCATACCCAAGACCCCTCTTGTCACATGGACTATTTCCAACACCAAGCATATGGTCAAGCTTCTTGGTGCTAGAATCTATCCTAGTCATAGAATTTCTAACTTCTTCAAGCTCACTCTTTAGACTTTCTTCATTCCTCCTAGATAAAGCTAACTCCTCTCTTAGCTTATCTTCTATCTTCTTGAATTTTTCCACTTGTTCACCTAAGTGGTCATTATGAGATGCAAGCTCAAGATTTTCTTCTCTCAACATCTTTATCTTTCTTGTGCTCTTGATTGCTAAATCATTAAACTCGGCATGGCATTTAGAAAGCACCTTTTTCTCCACAAAACTACTTATGGAGTTGGACGAGGAATCACTTTCTTCTTCACTTGAGTCATTTTCCTCTTGACTCATTTCCTCTCTCTCACTAGCACTTTTGCTTTTATGGGAGGAGGCAAAAGCTAGGAGATTAGCCATGAGCTCTTCATCACTTGAAGACTCATCTCCCTCAATGGAGTCATCACTACTTCCACTCCAAGTGGCGGCCATCACTTTTCCCTTTTTCCTCTCATTGTGATTTGCACATTCGGGGGCAAAATGACCTATGCCACCACACTCGAAACATCGGACCCCTTTCCTTTCGGTCCTCTCTTGCCTAGGTTCAAACTTCTTAAAAGAGCCCTTTTTTCTTCAAGTCTTGACCTTTTGACCCAAAGCTCTTTTTTCTAAACTTCATAACCTTGTTGAACCTTTTTACAAACAAGGCAAGGTCTTCATCCGAGTCAACCTTCTTTGCCTCATTTTCATCCTTGGAGGTTTTTAAAGCAATTCCTTTTTGCTTTTTAGTGGGTGTGGAGATAGGCCCTTTCCTAGACTCATAAGCTAGAAGTCTCCCAATCACCTCACTCGGCTTCATATCCTTATATCCACTATTTTCTTCTAAAGCCGTCACCTTCGATTCAAACCTATCGGGTAGAGATCTCATAATCTTTTGCTTGATTCTCCTATCCGAATATGGATCACCAAGTTGATGGCTTTGGTTGACTATATCCATCAACTTGATCTCGAAGTCGTTGAAGCACTCATTCTCCTCCATCTTAAGCATCTCGAATTGAGTTTGGAGGACTTGAAGCTTAGAGTCCTTCACCACTTCGGTTCCCTCATGTGCAATCTCTAGGATGTCCCAAGCCTCCTTAGCTATCCTAGTATTTTGAATCAATTTATATTGATTTTCGTCCATAGCACACAAGATGGCATGCATTGCCTTCCTATTCCACTTTGAAGCCTCAAACTCTTGCGCGTTCCATTGCGCCTTAGGCTTCAAAACATCTTGTCCTCCACCATCGGGAGTCATCATAGGGAGATCATATCCGTCTTCCACCGCCATCCATGCACGGTCATGAATTTGGCATATGTAGGATTCCATCTTCCCTTTCCATTGGGAATAGTTCAATCCGGTAAGAAGTGGAGGCCTTGTGCTAGAAGCTCCTTCGTGGCCACCACCATTTCCACCATTTCCACTCATAGTGTTTATGAATGAATGAAATGAATGCAAATGTATGAATGATCAAAAATCACACAAAATGCAAAACACACCAAAATAAGCAAGGATCACCTATGTATGTCTAGGAACCCGCTCTGATACCAATTGAAACAAATTATAGCACGGTGTGTATAAAACTATCTAGAGGGGGGGTGAATAGATTTTACGCTTTTTACCCAATTTTTCGTGTTAGTCAAAATTACGAAAATGCCCTCAAGATAATATAAACAAGCAAGTGTAATATGGTGCGGAAATTAAAACAACACTTGGTTTTTACGTGGAAACCCTCACGGGAAAAACCACGGGCTATGTAAGTAAGCCACACTCGAACCTCGAATCCACTAAATGTGCAAACGATTACAACCTAATCCCGGAAGTAATCACACACCTACCTAATCCCGGTATGAGTGAACCTAGTCCAATTTGCTTGCGTTCTAAGCAACCTAATCCCGGATGCTACACACAAAACTTACTTTCTCTATGAAGAGAATACAACCCTAAGTGAATATATGTAAATATCCAAAATGCAACATAGAGCAAGGGAAACCCTATATGCTTATCTAAGATGATTAATATGCAATTAAGAACAATCCTAGATATCAAAACTAAATGACATGTCAATTAGTTTAGCTAATCAATATTAAGCACAAAACCTAATATGCAAGCACAATATAAAATCTCAAACATACATCATACTCATCTCAATATTGTATCTAAAGCATACAAAATAACAAACAAGTAATTAATTGAGATTGCTAGATAAGAGAAACACAAAACATGTAAGATATTAGTGAAAAGCTTACCAAGCAAAGTATGATGAAGATTCCATGCTAGATGACATCTAGATGATCTAAGATGATGCTAGATGATGATTGATGATCATGAAAAAGTGTTTGAGAATCAAGAATGGAGTTCTTGGAATTTTTCTTCTCTTTGAAAAATATCCTAAGTATGAATTCTGAATATGAACTCTCTTGATTGACCTAAAGTCAAAGTGGCATATATATAGGGGGCCAAATCAAAGTGAGGTCGTTTAAGTAAGTTTCAAAGAAACGCGCCAATCGGCGGTTTCATTCGGCGGCCAGGCCACCGTTAATGACCGCCGAATTGAGCTCGTGAAGAACAGAGCAAAAACGGCGGTTCATTCGGCGGTTTCGTGACCGCCGATTCCAACCGCCGAAACAGAACAGAGAGATCAAAATCAACCAGGTATGAACGGCGGTTTCGAACGGCGGTTTCATGCCCGCCGTTTCAACCGCCAAATTAGACTGAGAGATAAATCAATCAGGTCTTGAAACGGCGGTTTCGAACGGCGGTTTCATGCCCGCCGTTTCAACCGCCGAATTATACTGAGAGATAAATCAATCAGGTCTTGAAACGGCGGTTTCGAACGGCGATCGTGACCGCCGATCTTAACCGCAGAAATGCTTCAGACCAATCTGGACTGAAACGGCGGTTTCATTCGGCGGCCAGGCCGCCGATCATAACCGCCGATCACCTAGATAGGTGAAAACCAAGGAGAAGCCAAGGGCAATCTCCATAGGCGGTCCTCACGCTAAACCAAGCACATTCTCGTGCATGCGCGGACGTTTCCGAAAGTTATCGGGAAACGAATTACACAACTACATGACACAATTACACACAACAAAATATAATAAATAAGTGCAAGTGTGAAATGTGACAAATGAAGAGAATGCATACATATGCAATGAATGTTAAGTGTGTGTGTGCAACTAATCTCTTCAAAGAAAAGTAAGCACATAGAAATTTACCTTCGGTGCTTATCAACACGAGGTCTTCAAAGGGCTTCCAACAATAAGACCGATACTTAGGCTACCCTTACAAAGAACCCCCACATATGGTTTGATCACGAAATAAGCCAATTAAAAACAACGGGAATCCTTACAGCTTCTTACAAAACCAAGAAACCAAATTGTTCCCAAGGAAGAAGCAACCGCCCGATGTACTATTTCTATCATCACAATTTCCCGCCCAATTGACATCACTAAATCCAACAAGACTTGGATTAGCGTCAAAGGAGTATCAAATCCCATGATTTGAGGTACCGTTCACAAACTGAATTATCCTCTTCACTGCAACAAGGTGAGATTCTTTGGGATTAGCTTGGTAACTAGCATAAACACCCACACTAAAACAAATATCGAGCCTACTTGCGGTCAAGTAAAGTAAGCTACCTATCATGCCACGATATAGACTTTGTTCAACATCCTTTCCATTAGCATCTTTGCTAAGTTTCAAGGTTGTGCTCATTGGTGTGTCACAAAGATTGGCATTCTCAAGGCCAAACTTCTTCACTAGGCTTTTAGCATACTTAGCTTGGGATATGAAGATCCCATCATGCTTTTGCTTGATTTGCAAGCCTAAGAAGTAATTTAGTTCACCAACCATGCTCATCTCAAACTTATGAGACATGACATCAACAAATTGTTGAACTTTCAAGTTGTTGGTGGAACCAAAAAAAATATCATCAACATAAATTTGAGCTATGAATAGCTCATTTTTAGTGCACTTGATGAACAATGTCTTGTCAACACTACCTCTAAAGTAGCCATTGTCAACAAGATAAAGAGTGATGCGTTCATACCAAGTCATCGGTGCTTGTTTTAACCCATATAGAGCCTTCTTGAGGCGATAGATATAAGAGGGGTGGTGTGGATCCACAAACCTCTTAGGTTGCTCAACAAACACTTCCTTATGCAATAAACCATTGATGAAGGCACTCTTGACATCCATTTGGTGTAATTTGAACTTGTACACACAAGAAATGGATAAGAGAAGCCTTATGGACTCAAGACGGGCAATGGGAGCAAAAGTCTCCTCAAAGTTAATACCCTCAATTTGAGAGTATCCTTATGCAACAAGCCTTGCCTTGTTTCGCACAATGTTGCCATCCTTATCGGATTTGTTCCTAAACACCTATTTAGTGCCTATGACATTGGTTTTTCTAGGTCTAGGAACAAGAGTCCAAACCTTATTTCTCTCAAATTGGTTTAGTTCTTCTTGCATGGCAAGAACCCAAAACTCATCTTTCAAGGCATCATCAACCATTTTAGGTTCTATTTGAGAGGTGTAACAAGTATAGCTAATTTGATTAGCTATTTGACACCTAGTTCTAACGCCCTCTCTAACATCTCCAATGATATCATCTTTATCATGGAGTTTTCTAACCCAAGGAGCAGGTTCATTATAGTCCAAGGGAGGAACTCTATTAAGAGGCAAATCATCCTCTTCATCTTGGTTTAACTTTGCATCACTTGAAGTCTCACCTCTTTCCTTTAAAGAAAGGTCATCCATCTCACAAACATCCTCCTCATTGTCATCATGTTTTGGCCTACAATCATCAAAGACCACATTTGATGATTCCATAACACTTCGAGTCTTACGATTAAAAACTCTATAAGCCTTGCTATTAAGTGCATATCCAATAAAAATACCATCGTCACTCTTGGCATCAAACTTGCCAAGTTGATCATGGTTATTAAGTATATAGCACTTGCTTCCAAAGATGTGGAAGTAGCTAACATTGGGTTTCCTACCCTTCTATAACTCATAGGATGTTTGTTTAGTCCCGGGCCTAAGAAATACTCTATTTCCTATGTAACAAGCCATATTGGTGGCTTCGGCACAAAGGTTCCTAGGGACTTTGTGCTAAGCAACATGACTCAGGCCATCTCTTGGAGGACTCTATTCTTCCTCTCAACAACACCATTTTGTTAAGAAGTCTTAGGGGCCAAAAATTCATGGGAAATGCCTAAGTTATTGCAAAAAATTTCAAAGCTAGCATTTTCAAATTCTTTCCCATGATCACTTTTAATTTTCTTAATGCTTTTAATGTGAGAAGTTTTCTCATTTTGAATTTTGACATAAAACATTTTTAATTTCTCAAAGACTTCGGACTTTTCTCTAAGGAAGTAAGTCTATGTGAACCTAGAGAAGTCATTAACAACCACAAGAATGTATCTTCTACCACCTAAGCTTTCAGTTTGGATAGGACCCATGAGGTCCATATGGAGAAGTTCCAAAGGCTCTTTGGTGGAAAGATATTTACCTTTCTTGTGCACACTCTTGGTTTGCTTTCCTTGTTGGTAAGGTCCACAAACTCCCTCAACTTTTTTCCCAAGCTTAGGAAGGCCTCTCACAACATTCAACCTATCAAGGACTTTCAAGTCCCTATAGTTCATATGGCCAAATCTTTGATGCCACACTTCAACTTGCTTACTAGTAGACAAGTTACAAGAAATGAGATTGGACTCAAGAGAATAGCAATTGTCACTTGATCTCTTGCCTTTCAACCAAACTTGCCCATTTTCCTTAAGAATTGAGTAATCAATCTTGCCAAACATAACCAAAAGCCCTTCATCACTCAAATGTGATATACTAATAAGATTGGCTTACAAGCCATCTACATAAAGCGCATTGGGCAAGGAGGGTAAACCGGGAATGGATATATTACCTTTCCCTATGACCTTTTTCTTAGATCCATCACCAAAGGTGATAAATCCACCATCCTCCATCACAAGAGTTTTTAAAGGAAACTCTTATTTCGGTCAGTGGCCTAGAATACCCACTATCAAGGTACCAATGTAGAGACATTTACTTTCAAGGCAACTTGGGCCACATAGTAATATAGTCATCATTTCTATTCAACCTATGTGAAACATAGTCATTCCTATGAGATATTGGTCCATTAGCTCTAAGTTTCCTAGGTATGCATTGTGGCTCTTCTAAGCATAATTTTTCTCAATCATGCTTCTCTTCTACATAATTAATATACTTAAAGTAATTAGGCCTAATGTGGCCTTCAATTCACACAAAAATGGCAAGTAAGAGTAAATAGGAGTTATATCATGCCTTGTGCAAGCATTTGTGGCATCCTTCTATTTTGAGTTACTCTTGGATGTTGAGGCAACTCTCTCCTTTGTGGTTAGGCTAAGTGGCATGTCTTTAGGTTGAGCATGAAAGACCCCATGTTGAGCTTGTAGGATCCTTTGTTGTGGTGGTCTGGTGGTGGGGGTCTTGGTTGAGGAGGTCTTAGTTGTGGAGCTCTAGCTTGTGGTGGTGGAAGCTCTTATTGGAATCCTTCTTGTGCTTGCTTGGAGGATTCACCAACTTCAACCCACATGTGTTTATATATGTGTGTGTGAAACAAATTATAGCACGGTGTGTATAAAACTATCTGAGGGGGGGTGAATAGATTTTAGGCTTTTTACCCAATTTTTCGTGTTAGTCAAAATTACGAAAAATGCCCTCAAGATAATATAAACAAGCAAGTGTCATATGGTGCGAAATTAAACAACACTTGGTTTTAGTGGAAACCTCACGGGAAAAACCACGGGCTTGTAAGTAAGCCACACTCGAACCTCGAATCCACTAAATGTGCAATGATTACACCTAATCCCGAAGTAATCACACACCTACCTAATCCCGGTGAGTGACCTAGTCCAATTTGCTTGCGTTCTAAGCAACTAATCCAGGATGCTACACACAAAACTTACTTTCTCTATGAAGAGATACAACCCTAAGTGAATATATGTAAATATCCAAATGTAACATAGAGCAAGGGAAACCCTATATGCTTATCTAAGATGATTAATATGCAATAAGAACAATCCTAGATATCAAAAACTAAATGACATGTCAATTAGTTTAGCTAATCAATATTAAGCACAAAACCTAATATGCAAGCACAATAAAAATCTCAAACACATACATAATCATCTCAATATGTATCTAAAGCATACAAAATACAAACAAGTAATTAATTGAGATTGCTGAATAAGAGAAACACAAAAATGTAAGATATTAGTGAAAAGCTTACCAGCAAGTAGATGAAGATTCCATGCTAGATGACTCTAGATGATCTAAGATGATGCTAGATGATGATTGATGATCATGAAAAAGTGTTTGAGAATCAAGAATGGAGTTCTTGGAATTTTTCTTCTCTTTGAAAAATATCCTAAGTATGAATCTGAATATGACACTCTCTTGATTGCCCTAAAGTCAAAGTGGCATATATATAGGGGGCCAAATCAAAGTGAGGTCGTTTAAGTACGTTTCAAAGAAACGCGCCAATCGGCGGTTTCAATCGGCGGGCCAGGCCACCGTTCATGACAGCCTAAATGAGCTCGTGAAGAACAGAGCAAAAACGGCGGTTCATTCGGCGGTTTCGTGACCGCCGATACAACCGCCGAAACAGAACAGAAGAGATCAAAATCAACCAGGTATGAACGGGGGTTTCGAACGGCGGTTTCATGCCCGCCGTTTCAACCGCCGAATTAGACTGAGAGATAAATCAATCAGGTTTCGAACGGCGGTCGTGACCGCCGATCTTAACCGCAGATAGTTCAGACCAATCTGGACTGAAACGGCGGTTTCCGTCGGCGCCAGGCCGCCGATCATACCGCCGATCACTAGATAGGTGTAAAACCAAGGAGAACCAAGGGCATTCTCCATAGGCGGTCCTCGCGCTAAACCAAGCACATTCTCGTGCATGCGCG